>VDFB02022930.1:0-27059 GCA_007258455.2 Sequoia sempervirens | reverse complement strand
TGATATTCAAATTGGGAATGAAAATATTGAAATTGATAATGAAAATGTTGGAATTGAAGATGTTGAACATATTATTGAAATTGGGAATGAAATTATTCAAATTTATATTGAAAATGTTCAAGGTGAAAATGTTGGAATTGAAGATGTTGAACATAATATTGAACCAAGTGTAAATTATGTTTCACCAGATTACATGAGAAATGAAGAACCTTGTGTGGAAGAAAGAAATATTCCAAATTCAAGACCTCCAAGAACCCCTAAATGGTTACTTGAAATTGATGAGAACATTATAAACAATTTTGAAGGTAAGAGGTCAACACGAACCGTTCGGTTGTGGGCTACAATACTTTTCAACCAATATTTTAGCGATAAGACATTGACCGGGAAATGCCAACTTTTTGTACAATTGCTAAAGATGCAAAAGATGAGACCTTTGCTAGCCAAATTGAAGATTCGTGTGAACAAGAAGACCGAAAAAAATTCTATTATTGTCAAAAATATTTTTAATGCTCTCAATTCTATTGGAAAAAATAACAAGGAAAAAGATAAGAGAGCTACTCAGAGAATCATTATGTAACCGCCCTAGTAAGCCATCAATTGAAAAAGGCTCACTTTATGAGACAAACTTGTATTGATTTTGACATAAATTGTAAAACTTTGGATAGAGCACTAGCAAGAAGAGAAAGAATAGACGATCCTCTTCAAAATGATACATGGAATTTTGTTGGGAGGCTTCCACATGTTGATAAGAAGCTAACCGATAATGTAAAGCAAGTAATTCAACAATTTTGGCATGATAACTCTAGAGTATCACCCAATGCAAAGGATGTTTTAAAGTTAAGAATTGGCAATCGAGACCGTACATTGCATCCTAAGCATTTCTTGGAATCAAGCCAAACAATGTTGTTCAAATTTTTTATTTAAACACATCCAAATATGGAAATCTCACAAAGGACTTTTGAAGGTTTGAAGCCATTTTATTGTGTGCCTCTTAATATTTTTAATACTTGTTGCAAATACCATGTGGAGTTTTCAATGTACCATGAACTATTATGCTATATCCATTCTACTTTGCATACTAATGAAATGTTGTAGGAGTGTGGTGCAATGCATCTTCCAAAATCATCAAGGGACTTGCTAGATCTATTTTTATGTTCTAGAGATGATGGTTGCTTTTTCTATAGAAATGATTGTTTAAATATGAAGTGCTCACAATGTGGTGGCTTGTCAAAGTTTGTTCAATGTTTTCATGAGGGTTTTGAACATGAATTTGGAAATAATATTGTTGAGAAAAAGAGATATGAGATAGTCAAATATACTTTGCAGAGTGGAGGTGAAGGTTCTAGATGCGAGTTGGTTACAAAAGAATGCAGTGTTGCTGATTTTATTTTATATTTTAAGGGAAATCTTTTCTACAAGTATGCAAGGCATAGTCATATGTCTCAATGGTTGGATCAAAAATTCAGGATGTGTAAGGACTCTTTTCCGATTGACACTATTATATTAGTGGTTGATTTTGCAGAAAACTACACATTGCAACCACAAAACGAGGTATAATCTCAATATTACAATTCCATTTAGATTGCTATTTTTTTCCACATAACGTTTAGACATGCACCTAATAGTACAGAGGAGGATCGAAAGATAATCAGAGAGTATCATTTTTTATATGAGTGATGATAGATCTCACTCGTCCGAGTATGTCCAACATTGTTTCAAGATTTTTTTTGAGTTCTTGTCCAACATTGTTTCAATATTTTTTTTGAGTTCTTGCAAGAGCATGATATAGCACTAGACCAACATCTCATTTGGTTAGATAACTACACAAGTCAATTCAAGAATGTTCCTATGTTCTATGGGTTGAGTAGAATGCATGTAGAGAGGGGTGTACCTCATATTTGGAGTTTTTTTGAAGCTGGGCATGGGAAAGGGGAGCATGATGGAGCAGGTGCATGTGTAAAGAGAGCTCTAGTTAAGGAGAAATTGAATATTTCAGGAGAAAAATTTAGTGATGCACATTCTATTATTGATTGGTGTAGTTCAACATTGTCACAGGGAGGGACACTTGATTCAATAGTGTGCAGATTCTTTTGGTCGGTTGAGGAGGGCACAGTGGGAGGTAGATTGGATTTCCATACAATCTAAGATTCTTCAAAGATGCATTCATTTCAAAGCTCAGATGCAAGCACATGGACCATTTGGACACAAGAGTTGGCTTGTTTTTGTCAGAGTTGTATTTAGTGCGAGTGGGATCAATGCGAGTCAAGTGAGCGGGTGGATACATGGGTTCCATAGTATCTAACTCCTTTATCTCAAAAAATATCCATGCCAAATGACACAATGGAAAGTTCACTTGATTACTACCGGCTTTTAGATCTACTATAGCCAGGACATGTTTTTGCAGTTGTTGCACCACAAGGGAATGAAGAGAGATCGGACTATTGGTTGACTCGATGTGTGCGGGTAAAGCATAAGCTAATGTAATCGATGGAAGATGATGATGGGTTTGTGTATCTTACAGGTTCAGTTGTGGTTGCAAGAACTTGGTTGCGAACATACATGATTAGAAAGAATGACATACCTGCATTTGAAGACTATGAGAAACACAAAACCATTCTCATGTATTTGTACCTTGTTATAGCAACAAATGTTAAGTTGTTGAAGCATCATGCTAAACCAAAGACAAAACAACTATGGACACTTAGTAATGTTGATCATGAAGCAATATTGGATACTCTCAAGCAAAGAGATGACCCTTAAGGCACACTTGAATAGCATATTCAAGAATGGAAGGTACAATGCTTAGGTTCATTATGCTTAAGTTCATTAGTGTTCTTTATTTAATACTGATATTTTGTATACTATTGCAATGCAAGTGTCTTTAATAGTGATATTTTGTATGTACTTTTGTGATATTTTTGGCATGATTGATCATGGACCTGTTGCAACAATAGCCAGCTCTAATCCTTTCAGAGAGGTATGTGATAGATTACAATAATATAGATTGGTTATTCAAAGCATCTTTTATAGTTTGCATTATGATCTCATCATCAATTAGGCCATTTAGAATAATATAGATTGGTTATTCTAAGCATCTTTTATAGTTTGCATTACCAACTCATCATCATTCAGGTTGTTTAGATTAATATAGATTTGTTAGTCTAAGCATCTTTTCTATTGTGACAATATAGATTTATCATTTGACAACTTTTACGATATTTTTGGCATGATTGATCATGGACCTGTTGCAACAATAGCCAGCTCTGATCCTTTCAGAGAGGTATGTCACATATTACAATAATATAGATTGGTTATTCTAAGCATCTTTTATAGTTTTCATTACCATATCATCATCAATTAGGTCATTTAGAATAATATATATTGGTTATTCTAAGCATCTTTTATAGTTTGCATTACCAACTCATCATTATTCAGGTTGTTTAGATTAATATAGATTTGTTAGTATAACTATCTTTTCTATTGTGACAATATAGATTTATCATTTGACAACTTTTGCGATATTTTTGGCATGATTGATCATGGACCTATTGCAACAATAGGCAACTCTAATCCTTTTAGAGAGGTATGTGACAAATTACAATACTATAGATTGGTTATTCTAAGCATCTTTTTCTATTGTATGTAGTTTAACTGCTACCTTGATGGTTTGTACAGGTGCTTGTCACTCCAGAACGTCAACATACTACTATTGTGGAAGATTGTACCCTAAATGCCTCCAATAGGAAAATTTTGTAAAATTTGAATTTTCAAATGTGAAACAATGTAAAAAGGTCATAATTGTGTATGGGCATAATCTATATCCAGTGATATTTTTTGAAATATGGGTCAAATGTCTAGAATTGTATAAAGGGTATGTTTAAAATGTAAAGGGGTCTATATTTTGCAAATTCATAGGTTGAAATAGTCATACAGGTGTATGCTTTGTTACTGTTATTGGGACAATTCTGTAAGAGCTTTTTGTACTTAATCAAGCTACAACCAAAGGTTTTCTTCCTGGTTCTTTCCTGTCGGTATGCTCATTTGAACCAGGTTTTATAATATCTCCTATTTATATATAATAAATTACAGTGGCTTTCCACTTTTTCCAAAAAAAATGTAAGGTCATGTGAAGGTCATTTCCAATGTAATTGAGTCTTTGATCTAGCAAAGTGGAAACAAAGTATTTGGGCGTGCATGATGTTCAAGTTGATTGGGTAAGAGTTTTCTGATGCAAGAGCTAGGTGGCTTTAAACAACACAATTACAATTAAAGATGATTCAAACTCTAATTTGATCCTCAAACCCAAACTTGGGTGCAACTTCACTAAAATAGGCCCATTTTACAAAGAGACTCATATTTAAACACTTCTCAAACTTAAAATTTCAATGGGGCAGCATTAAACATCCTACCAAACTACCAAAACCACAATTTCTTTTGGTGAGATATGCTTTCTAAAGCTCTATTTCAACAAACCCTCATTTTTAGCAACTTTCATAAGGTTTTTAAGGAAATCAATGTTTCCAACCTTGCCACACCTTATAAGCTCATAAAAAATGTCTATTATGACTTGCACAAGCTTGATCCAATCTTAAATCTTGCTGCCCCCACATTTCATTGACATTAGCATGTTGTAACCACCACTTTTCACCTAATTTCATTCATTTTTGCCATGCATGGCAACTCACCAACTCAACTACAAACCTTTCAAGTTCTTTAAACCCACATAGTCACCTTATATAGTCCTAATAACATCTACCATGGCCATACCATTGAGCTACAGACAATACAATAGATGGTATGGCCTTTTAGCACTTTGGACTATTAAGGGAAATCGTTGGTCCAATGTAGCTCAGAGTGCTTCAGCATATTTGGGTGCAAAAAAGGACCATACCTAGTGTAAATGTACCCATCTAGACATGTTGGAACAGTCCATTTGGTCGTACGAGTTGTAGAATAAAATTTGCACCACTTTGCAACTTTACACTGCTTGCATCTAACAACTTTTCCCTCAACTGAAAACTCGTCACCACGAGAAAATGCCTCCAAGATAGCAAAAACTGAGAGAGGTTATTGTATATGGTCCCAACATGATCCCATAGCCTCAAACGAAGAGTTTGTAAGCATCACGATTTTTGAGGAATAGCCCTTCAAAAATTGTTGTTTTTTAACACTTTGGACTCTTAAGGGAAATTGTTGGTCCAATGTAGCTCAGAGTTATTCGACATGTTTGTGTGCAAAAGAGGACCATCCCTAGTGTAAACGTACCCATCCGAACATGTTGGAATAGTCTATTTGGTCATACGAGTTGCAGAATGAAAGTTGCACCACTTTGCAACTTTACACTGCTTGCATTTGACAACTTTTCCCTCAACTGAAAACTCATCACCACGAGAAAATGCCTCTAAAATAGCAAAAACTGAGAGAGGTTATTGTAGATGGTCCCAAATCAATCCCATATCCTCAGACGAAGAGTCTATAAGCATCACGATTTTCGAGGAATAGCCCTTCAAAGATTGTTGTCTTTTAGCACTTTAGACTCTTAAGGGAAATTGCAGGTCCAATCTAGCTTAGAGTGATTCGACATATTTGGGTGCAAAAGAGGACCATCCCTAGCGTAAACATACCCATTTGGACATGTTGGAATAGTTCATTTGGTCAACGAGTTGCAAAATGAAAGTTGCACCACTTTGCAACTTTACACTGCTTGCATCTGACAACTTTTCCATTATCTGAAAACTCATCACCACGGGAAAAAACATCTGAGATAGCAAAAACTGAGAGAGGTTATTGTAGATGGTCCCAATACGAACTGTACGAACTCATAGCCTCAGATAAAGAGTCTATAAGTGTCATGGTTTTTTAGAAATAGCTCTTCAAAGATTGTTGCCCTTTAACACTTTGAACTCTTAAGAGAAATCATCGGTCCAATATAGCTCAGAGTGATTCAGTGTATTTAGGTGCAAAAGAGAACCATCCCTAGAGTAAACGTACACAACTGGACGTGTTGGAACAACCCGTTTGGTTGTACGAGTTGCAGAATGAAAGTTGCACCACTTTGCAACTTTACATTGCTTGCATCTGACAACTTTTCCTTCAACTGAAAACTCGTCACCATGGGAAAATGCCTCAGAGATAGCAAAAACTGAGAGAGGTTATTGTAGAGGGGACCAACATGATCTCGTAGCCTCAAACAAAAGTTTATAAGCATCATGATTTCTAAGTAATAGTTCATCAAAGATTGTTGCCCTTCTGCACTTTTGACTCTTAAGGGATTTTGTCGATTGAACGTAGCTCGAACTGTTTCGATCTGTTTGGGTGTGAAAGGGGACCATAGCCAACCTCAAGATACCCATATGAATGTGATGGAATAGTCGGTTTGGTCATACAAGTTGTAGAATAAGATTTATTTATGCCCTTACAAGTAGTTTTCAACCTCCAACCGAACTCCAATGCTGATTTTTGTGCGAAAAAAAGCCATGAGACCACAGCTTCTTGCTTTCTTTTTAATGGAAAATGGTGGGCAGTAGAGTTAACTTCTTCACAAACTTGGTTTGAGGGTGAAAGCACAAAGCTGTATCACACTTTCAACCAACTTATCAGCACAACTAAATTTAAGTATTTCTAACTAAAAATCAATTTTGGTCAAACATATGATCTAGTAAGATTCATTCTAGCTAAGTTAGATGCTTCCGCAACTTTTTCAACTAAAATTGTTGGCTAAAAATGTATGGAGCATCACTTTGAGTCCAATTTACCAAAAACATAAAAATATTTGAAAAACTTGAAGTTTTAATAACTCTTGCCAATGTAAACAACATTTAAAAAAAAATATAAAAATACCCTTTTGTAGATCCATAAGTGTAGCTTTCAAAAATATATTTATTTTAATAGTTTAATTATTTTTTATATTTTATATTTTATTTTTACTAAAAGTAGGTTTTCAACACAAAATATAAGTTTGAGTACTATGCCAAGGAAAAATACTAAAACTTATTAAAAAAATTTGAAAAAGATATGATGCACTAGATAAAATAATCTATTTTAAGATGGTATAATTTTGTTTACATTTTAGATAAATATTTAATATGAAAGTTGACGTCTGATGAAAACAACTGGTTTTTTATTCACGCACATTTTAATATTTATTTAAAAATATATATTTATCAAAATTGTAAAAAAATGTATCCATGCACTAAAATTTCAAGTTATAAATACACACAAAAAATTTGAAAGAAAAAGAATAAAATCTACTATAAAAAGTTTGACGTCCCATACAACTTCATTTTTCAGTATTTTATCAGCAACTAAATTATAGTTTTAATTTATTAAAAACTAGTTTAAAATAATTTTTTATATTTTTTTAAAAAATACAAACATAAAATATACTAAAAAATACATATTTTACTAGTTTACATCATTTCAAAATTCAAAAACATATACACTTCCTTTAGTGATTCAAGTTTAAAATTGATTAGCATTGGTTGTTTCCCTTTATAAAGTGTGACACACTTTTGTGCTTTTAATCTTGAAGTAATTTCATTCATTTTGTGCATTTAAGAGGCATTTTACCTGAGGTCACTTTGTTGAAATAGGATGCCATTTAATTGCAAATCCTAAACATTAATTATTTCATGTATCTCCTAGATTCTTGGAATGTGTTCAACAACACTAAGATTAGGATGAGATTAATTATTTGGATGAAATAAATCATGAAATTGACATTTTTAGTTATTCCTAAATAATAGGAGCATGTGGGTGCACACATGGTAAGGTGAAACTCACCTTGTCTTCAGTTAACTATACGGAGTAACAGTTAACACTTTTGAATGCATGAAAAGATCCTAGGAGTTAGGACTTGATGTTTGCATGCTTGAAGTTCAGTTAAGTTAAGTTCAGATCAGTTCAGTTCAGTTTAGTTTAGTTTAGTTCAGTTCAGAATCAGTTTAGTTTAGTTCAGTTCAGTTTAGTTCAGAATCAGTTTAGTTCAGTTCAGTTCAATTCAGTTCAGTTCAGTTCAGTTTAGTTCGGTTCAGTTATCTTTAGTTGCATGCATGTTGGTTATTTTGAGTTGCATGTAGTTAGCTTCATTTAACTTGTAATGCATGGCTAAATAATATTGAGTTGTATGACAGATAACAGGGACTACCTCCAGTTAACAAGGGATGACCATTCTTTAGGAATGGTGTTGAGTAAATGTTTCAGTTAACTATAAATCACTTGAAGCCAACTTGGGCACCCAAGATTCTTTATTGGATTCACCTCTAATGCATAATAATATATTTTTGAAGACTCAGTTAAGTAGGACCTTTGATGGGCGCCAACTTTGAGGAAGAGCTTTGGAATTATGAACAGAATGAAGGTTGAGTTGTAGCTTCAGTTTGGGACGCCCAAATGGATGAAGCACATGTTTTAGCATTTTTCTTCATGAGATAACCCTATTTGCATGAGATATGGCATACCTTTTAGGGATAGGGCTTGTGCATTGTAATTGTAACTCATGTTGAGTTTACAAAGCTGATTAAAGCCTATTTATCTCAAGCATGTTGAATAGAGTTGTGAGAGTTTTTTATTGCAGGTTGTGAAGAAGATTGGTGAAGACAAAAGAAGCATTCTCAAGCAAGAATTGAAGCTATTGTAATTCAGAGATTGAATAATAGAATAATTCTTGGTGGAGTTTTTTCTCGAAAGGGTTTCTCCACGGTACATCTTGTGTAATCTTTCTAATATCCTGTCTAGTTCTTCTATCAACTTCTCTCTTCATTCTACAACAATAAAATGAATTAATCAAGATAATCACCCACACAGAATATATGTAACAAAGAAAATACTTACTTAGATTAGCAATATTAAAGTTTTATAGAGTATTAAGCTAAGAAAACACCTCATTTTTCAACAGGTTTGTGAGCCCCATTCAAAGGGTTTGAGTGCATTTAAATGGAGTTTTAAGCCTTCCACCCACTGTATGATGTTATAACTCAGTGGATAGGCTTAGTTAGGGTAGATAAATTTTTTTGCATTGTTTCTTGTGCAGGGGAGGTCAACATTATGATTTTTGGTGATGCCCTAGATGGCATTTGGGGTGTTTTTACATGAAAAAGTGAGGTTAGAGAGGGTAAAAGTGGGAATTGTTTGAGGGAAATAACATTTATTATTCTTTTAAGCTTGTGCAGGGTTATTCAAGGGTGTTGGAGTTTGTGGTAAAGTCTGGGGAAGTTTGCAAGTAGGTTTTTCAATAAACCCTTGCCAAATTTGAGCAATTTGAGGGTTTTGTGGAATAGGGTCTTAGAGGGCAAGTTCTAGAGGATAAATGGGAAAATTTGAGGTTTTTTCATCTATTGAGTGTCACCCCAAAAAATTTTAGGGTATGTGAAGTGTTCCAAGGGTGGTTGATTTGGAAATTTGGCCTAGTTTGGGCAACATAGTTTGCATGATTTGTGAAAGTTGTTCCAAAGGAGTCCTATGTGAGTTGGAAGTATGTTGAAGGGGACTAAAATGGGTGTCTAGAATGATGATTAGTTGTAGGAGTTGTTAAAGATATCTGAGATTTAAATTGAGAAAGGTGTTTAGGAACCCCTTGTATTGTGAAAGTGAGTCGTTTGTCATCCTTGGTTGCATCAACTAACCATCAACTAGTCCTTTGTTTCCAAGGTGCTCCTGTACCATTTTCCAAGCATCCATATAGCTTGTTTGAAAGTGCTTATTTTTGGCTTTTAGCCATAGTAGCAAGACAATGAACTATTTGATAAAATGCTTTGGTAGACGTACAAAAAATGTGGTAGCATATACAAGGTAGTGAACTGTTTGAAAAAATGCCTCAAAAAAATGTGGTCTTATGGTGATGGAACGCCATGACAATCTATAACAATTTTCTTATCATGGAATTCCATCACCATGAGACCACATTTCTTTGAGGCATTTTCTTTAAATAATTCATTGCCTTGTCTATATTATTGCTTACTATTATGCTTTGTTAGATTCTTTCCAAGCATCCATAGCTTGTTCGAAAGCACTTGTTTTAGGATTTTAGCCATAGCAGCAAGGAAATTAAATGTTTGATATAATGCTTTAATAGAAATGTATGAAAAATGTGGTAGCATAGACAAGGTAGTGAACTGTTTGAAAAAATGCCTCAATGAAATGAGGTCTCATGGTGATAGAATGCCATGACGATCAACAAGGCAGTCAACTGTTTGAAAAAATACCTCAAAGAAATGATGTCTCATGGTGATGGAATGCCATGAGAATCAAAATTGCTTTTGATTTTCATGGAATTCCATCACCATGAGACTTCATTTCTTTGAGGAATTTTTTCAAACAGTTCATTTCCTTGTCTATGCTATTGCTTACTATTATGCTTTGATAGAATTTTTCCAAGCATCCATAGCTTGTTTGAAAGCACTTGTTTTAGGATTTTAGCCATAGCAACAAGCTAGTGAGCTATTTGATAAAAAGCTTTGGTAGACATGTATGAAAAATGTGGTAGCATAGACAAGGCTGTGGACTGTTTGAAAAAATGCCTCAAATAAATGTGGTCTCACAAAATTCCATGACAGGCAAATGCAATTGACAACTGTTCCTAGTTATTAGTTATGCAATGTGAAGTAACTGCATAACTGTTTAGGTTGACTTTGTAAAAACCATATTGTAATTGAAATTTTTTCATCTATCATCATCTAGTTGTCAGTTATGCAATGTGAAGTAATGCTTTGAGTTTGAAAGATGTACAATGCAATGTAATCAATGATATGAATATAAACTATATAATATAACCATTCTTTTTTATGCTATTGTACATTGATATTTAACCATTGCTCAAGATTACATTTTCAAAGACTTTAATCATGCACATGAGGAACAAATTAAATTTTGATTGTCAACTTCTATATATCAAATTATCCAATAATCAAGTGTATGTCCATATACAAAAATGGCATCAACGCCAACTAAAACAAAGTTTTACAAAATGTGGCATATGCCATATCAATATCTATTCAAAATTTACATGCCAAAATGTCTATCTCATCCTAAACTACTAGTGGATCATCAAAATGGAGCCTCTTTGAAGCACTCTTTGGCTCTAAAGGTATCTGTACAAGAAAAATTCAAACCACAATTGAGATTAGTTATACTATATAATTTAAAATCAAATAATTAACATCAAAATCAATATACATTGAATTTTAATTGAACTCTAAAATTGAAATATTGATTACTGAAATATATGTCTCTTCAAAGGGTCAGGGGTCCTAGAATATACCCCTCTCAAAGAACCAACCAAACCAACTTTTGAAATGTCAATCTATATATGTGAACAAAAACATAAAATTGATCCAAGTTAGCATACAATTGTTGGTAATAGTAACATATTTTCCAAACGCAAAATAAAATAAACGCATACCTCTTTAGACTGATGTTTTTCTTTATCTCCTTCAGGTGTTTTGACACCTCCTCCTTGAGGTGTTTCAACACCTACTCCTTGAGGTGTTCCAATACCTACTCCTTCAAGTGTTGTGACACTTGTCAACAACGATACATAGCTCATAACTGCCTGTACATAAAAATGACAAGTAGATATGAAACTACCAATCTATGTCGATGTATGTATAATCAATATGAGATCTTAAAAATCTTAATTCAATCGAATTTGAGTTCAATTACCTTCCCCTTATCTAACATTGTGCCTTTATAGTCTAGACAGGGCTGCACCTCACTCGCACTAGGTATTTCCTACAAGAGGAAAATAAGATAAACATATAAGTTATTATATAATTTCATTAATGACAATTCAAATGACAGGCAAGTATATAATAAAAAAATGTAAATGAGTAAGTGCGAAAATATATACTGTGTGCATGTCGAGGCCAAATGAAATGGCCCTAAGGGTGCTATCAGTCACCTATGTGAGCTCCTCCTCAGACATCAACTATTAAATAGACCATGTAAATAAATATTAGTACTTGATACTATCTCTTATTAATATTCATTTATAAACAAATTCAAGTTATGAATTTACAACTTAAATCTTACATGTGTAACTATTCCAATGTCCCCCTCTCTAGCAGGAGAGGACTCTATAGGGTGCTCTCCACTCCCCTGCGTATGATCTCCTATAATGTCCACATCATGGAGGTCATAATCAGAAGTATCTAGGGATGCTCAGCGGGCTGTACAAGAGGACCCAAGCATATCTGGTGGCACATAGTGCAAGTATGTGGCACACAAATATGTGGACCTAAGGAGGATGATGAATCATCATTCGATCCATTGCCAACATGACCAAAATGTGGTTGAGCTACTGTAGAAGTATGGGAAACCAAAAGACCACTCAAAGAGTGAATAGCTTAAATAGTCTCTATGGCTGCATCCTCGATAATATCTGGATGATGTACTAGAGGTGGTGGAGGAAGGGGAGGAGGGGGAACATATGGGCATTGGACTACTTTAACTGCCCCTGGTCTATCCTAGGGCATACCTCCACCAATGCCCTGGAAGGGTTTAATGTTAAAGTAATTGACATGATGCCCTAACACAAACTCAACGTATAATTTTTTAATAAAGTAAAATGGTATTCACTACTGTTGTTGGGTGGTTTATCAAAAACCATACACCATCGATTCCAAAAGTTATCTACAATGTCCTTATTTGTGCACTATTTTATAGAAAGTTTTGGTTTATTAACATTAATTGACAAACTAGTGCGGGGGTTAATGAATAAAGAGGCTATTTGGGCTTTTGTTATTTGGAGATCTTTCACATCATCATAAGACAATCCGTAGGAGTAATATTCACTCATGGTTTCTTGCCACAAAAGAAAGGCATTATGTTGGGTGGAGAGGGTTTCTATATTTTTAATTATTTCCTGCAATGTGTTTGTCATCTAGGATAATTGAGAGATTGCCTTACAAACATCACAAATGCCCCTCAATTGCTCCATTTTTGCACCAATTAAGTCTTCAATTGATGGGAGCGGAGGTGGTGGAGCGTTCAGAATTTTTGCATTTTCATTCTCAGCCATAATACCTGATTAAAGTTAAAAACTAATTAATCTAATTGAAATTACACAATATAAATGAAATTATTGTAAAAGAACCCTAATTTTTAATAAAAATCCAAAAAAACCCTACTTTTTAACAAAAATCCATAACAACTCTAGTTTTTAATCAAAATCCATAAACTACACTAGTTTTTAATAAAAATCTATAAAAAATATTAGTTTTTAATAAAAATCCATTATAAACTCTGGTTTTTAATAAAAATCAATAAAAAACCCTACTTTTTAATAAAAATCCATAAAAAACTACTTAAAATTATACAAAACTAATAGAAAAATCAATTAAACAAAAATAAAACCAAAAACTTACCCTGGAAATTGGATATCTGATCTACAAACGTTGCTCTTATTGCTCGCACTCAGCTTTAAAATGCTTCAAATGATTTTAAAATCCCACTGATATATATTTATATCCGATTCAAATCAGATATCCAATATGTGATTCTTGCCTTGGGTATTGCTTTGGAGCAATGTACTAACACCCAAGCCAGAAAAAAGTCAACTCAGGATTTTTGCATTTTTTGGCCGATGCAAAACACGACTTTTTCACATCGTCACTTTTTGGCCCATCATGATCCTGCACATACCCAATGACCCTGAGGGAAGATAAAAAATGATAGATGGGATAGTAATGAAAGGATCAACAATAAGGAGGAAATGATATGGTAGATATGGATGTTGTGAGGAAACAATAATAAAAGAGCAATGATAGTGAAAACATGGTATGATTGGAATGCATGAGGATATAATTATATAAAAGAAGCAAGAATCAATCATAAGCATGTATATCATGAAAAATTTCCTTAAGCTTATGCACGAAGATTGTGTAGAGATTTGACTAAAGAATAAAGTGCATAGCAAGGAAAACAATGGTATAATATAAGTGAGGTATAATGTGTATAGTTGTATAAACAAGATATGAGTTAAAGAATGTGGGGCTTACCATAAATGGATCAAGGAATGCATAAAAAAATTCCTTGACTCTAATGGGATGTATATAGACAAGTGATTAGGGATTGAGAATATGAAGGGAGTGGAATGATATGATAAGCAGGAAAATAGTCAAAGTCCAAGCAAGATGTAAGAAAGGGGAGAAGAGGCATAATCAACTCAAAATATAATTTCACTTAGATCAATAATAGCCAATATGTTGGATTAGGTAAAAGAGGAAAAATTAATCAAGAAGAATTCATCTAAAGCAATGTGTGAAATAAGGAAATTCATTGTGATAGTTGGAATAAGTTTACATTGCTTTTTTTTCAAAATAATTATTCATTTTTTCTTTTTGTATGGAACTATCCCTTAAGCCTACTTCCATGCAACCAACAAGATGCAAGGGCTCATTAATGAAAGATAGAAAAAAATAGTAACAACATCAAACACACACACACATACATGCGCATGCATGTTGATGAATTGAATGAGTTTTAAAAAAATGCTCATTTTCAATGTGGCTCTTTAATTTAGCCACATATGGTGGATCCAACAAAGGATTTTCCAACTATACAACCTCAACAAAATTAATCAAAATCAACATGTAATATTATTCCAATCAACTAGATTTAATAAATATGCTCAATAATCAACATTACATCACTATTTTTTGTTGTAATAGCTTATAACATGCTAGGCCTTAGTTGTTTGGTTACAACACAATATCGACACCTTCACATGAGTGTGACTAAAGCTAAAATATTCCTTGGTATAATCTCTAAAATATTTCTTTACTTTGAGTTCTTTAAAATTATTGTGGTCCTCAGATCTTTCCTTGCCCTTCACTGTTTTCCAAATTGTTGCTAGTTGAGAACACTCAAGTTAAATATTAAGATTCTCTTTATATAGATGTAGCAATCAAGGGTGCAACTAAAAACATATTGCATCACCCTAGATAAATGAGTTAAGGATTAATAGACCCAAATTAAATAATTTTTCCTTTGGTTGGCCTTAAGATTGGGCACACCTTGGAATTGCACAAGTTCACCTTCTTTAGATGAATCTTGAACTAGGAGCTTAAAAATTCAATGAGGTTCTTAACATGATCCCTCTTAAGACCAATAAGGCCCCTAAAATGATTAAACTTTAGCTCAGGGCTCTAAAAATTGGAACACAATGTGTAGATCTCTTAGGCCAGTTTGACATGCCACCTAGTCAAATGATCAAAGAATGTAGAATGGACACATGGGCATGTGTATAATACTCTACTAGTGCTTTAGGTAAAGCTAAAAGTCATAATGAACAAAATACATGGTACCACACATAGGATTATATTTTTATGGCTTGAGTGCTTAATTAGTGACCAAATAAAAAATTCTAATTGTGACAAAACCCAAAATAAATAGAAAAGAAAATTACTAAACTACAAAAAAACTAAAATAAGAATAATTTTGGTTTTTACAAGATTACTCATTGGCTTGCAATGCTCCTACATCACTCTTAGTAGGATAACTCTTTGAAACTCAACACTTGATGAGTGAAAATTGGGAGACTTTTTTATGAGCCTCTAAGAGAAACAAGTGAGATTGGACATTTGGAAATAAAAAGGGGGAAATGTAAGAATAAATAGATCATATAATTCCTACTTAGGATAGGGTACTGTATGTGGATAAGGCTAATAGGGATGATGACATTGAAAATATGTATAGTGTGAAGGAGTACAAAGTTTAGGAATAATATGATCATGTCTTTGAATATGTTACAATGCACTATTTCAAAGAATTTATACTTCCTAGTAGATTGGATTAAAAAATATATTTAAAATAAATTAGATATCTTAGATTTTTGGAAATAATAACCTGCATGCTAACATATAGAACAATGCGTTAAACAAAGCTTTTGTTCTACACCTAGATACACCTCCATTTGAGCTAAAGAATGCACATAAATGGTGAAAAAGGAACAATATCATCACCAACATTGTTAAAGTAATCATGCATTAGCTAATAATTGATTAATCTTTAATTAATTAGTAGTATAATTTATTCTCATGCACTTAACCTAAACTTAGGAGTGCTTTTATGCTTTTAGGGTTTTTCTCCTATATAACACCCAACCCTCATTGTAATTTTCACTCGAGATTTCATATCTTTTTGATAGTCTCTTACTTTTGTAGCTTTTTCTTGTTGAGGAATAATGCATATATTGTTTGCAGATCTCTTTGTAGTGTAGGAAAATGCATACCTTTACATTTTCACACTTGTCTGGGCTTGCCTTGCTTTGTTTATCCTTATTTGTGTCTTAATTGGTCCTATTTTGCATCCACAAGCCTAATGAATTATATATTTTTTCTAGATAATCCCGACAAACATCAAAGGGGAAATGATAATTTAATCATTTTGGCTATGTGTCCTTGATTTTCTGGGTCGGGACTAAGATGCCACCTAGGGCTTCTTTGTCCCCCAAAGGTCTTGGGACCTTGATTTCAAGTGCACCTTAAATGGGCCCCTTTTTGGATTATGTGCCCCAAATTTCATGCCTCGAGGCTAAGACGCCACCTAGGGTGTCTTAGTCCCCCTTAAGCTATTTTCGGGATTTAATTTCAAATTTTGGCGGGATTTAGCCTCCTTTAATTAATGAATTCATATGTCGGCTTGTTGTGGTGTAATTTCAAGATACTAAGCATGGATAAGTATAAATACAAGGTTCCTTCTCTAATTTCCTCATAAAAAGATATCTAAGCAATCTAAGTGCTCTAAGCATCCAAGCATTCAAGCATTCAAGAGAAATTCATCAAGCATTTGGAGCCATCATCAAGATTCAAGCATCATATCAAGGATATTGTGGCATCATGTTTGTTATTTTTCTAACAATTGTGATGTAGGGTTTATGATTCAAGCAAGTGTTTCATCCAAGATCAACATCATTCAAGCAAGAGTGAAGAACCACATCCATTGCAGTCATTTCAAGCATATTTGCAACACCTTATTACAAGGGTTTGATTTAGGTTGAAGACTTGAAGATCATTTGAAGTGTAAAGTTGCAAAGTAACAAAGTTGCATTGCAAAGTTGTCATCTTCATGAAAAATCACCTACAGACCAGATCCGAAAGTTTCAGGACCTGAGATTTGAGAAGAAGTGTAGAATTTGGACCTCAGGATCACATTTAGAGATTTCAAAAATTCCAAATGGTCCACTAAGTCGCCACATAAAGCATCTTAGTCCTCCTAAGGGTATTTTCAAAAATTCTTTCAAATTTAGTTTCGACATCCAAAGATTTTGCATTTTCCTTGAAAAATAGCAGTGGGACTAAGACAACAGTAAGGGTGTCTTAGTCCTCCATAACACTTTTTGACAACATTTTTGCATTTCCAAAATCCTTATCACATTTCCAGACTTCCCAAGTACACATATCCTAACTTGTTATTGCATAATTTCATCATTTTCATTCATCACTTGGCTTGCATTATTAAATTTTGTGAGTTGAATGTTTACTTGTATTTTCCAATATTTTGCTTGGTGGTGAATCCCTCAAAGCTTAAAGAACCCCCTCCTAGGTCTTTCTTGTTGAGAATTGACTCACCTTTAAGGTTGATAGTCAATCCAATTTGGATTCCTAGGACATTCTTGAACGATAATAGGAGAAACGTGGTGTTTTATGACCTAGGTTATAAAGCACCCATTCCCCTATTGTTCATTTTGGTGAACCCAAAATTTTTTGAGCATTTATTTTCTGATTTGGAGTCCATTAAAGTCCTAGATCTAGGTTGCATTCACTCTTGCATTGCATCTTGCATTAGTGAAAGTCCATCTAGGGTTTCTCACATTTGCATTATTAAAAGTGCATATAGGTTGCATTTTTGCTTTCTTGCATCATTTTATCTCATTGAAAAATTGAAAAGTGCATTGTCAATCATCCTAATTGCATTTAGAAACATTGTTATTGCATTCAAAATTGAAAAAATTGCATTCAACTTTGCATCCAATTGCTTGTCACTAGTTACTTTTTCTTGCATTCATTTGCCTAGTTTTATGTTTCTAAACATCAAGTCCTTGGGTAGGCAACATGGGAACACTATTAACAACTCGTAATTTTCTATTTTTCTAACAAATACCTCTACTGGGACAAAAACACCTTTCCTGGCATCTTAGTCCCTCTCAGGGTATTTGGATAAGAATCTTGTCTTTGTTGTATTGGAAATTTGGGCAGAGGCAGATAGAAAACTTTACACACAATAATGCTTCCCCATTCCTCACTCAATACATGGCTAATATATAGCCAAACAAATAGCAAAACAACCTCCCATTATTTAGGGAGGTGTTATAACAAATGACTCAGAATAATCTTCATGGGTATAACTACTAACTCGACCAACCACCCAAACTTATATTAGTGAGTTGCTTATTAACAACTTCACTATTACAATAGTAATTACATTTCTACATTTACACCTCAAATATAATGTAAACATTAATTTTCCTAACATTCCCCCCCTTAATGTTGACATGGTCGAAAAAAATTCACACACTCCTCTACAGTATGCTCACCCCTATGGCATGTCCAACTGACTCACGACCTTGATCCAAAGAAAGGCTCTCTCCTCCCATGGTTTTAAACAGGCTTGCCAGAAACCTTGACGTGAACAAGAACCTCCACCATCTATCCACCTCGTGCGGTTTTCTAGATCCAACCCTTTCAAGATCCATTAACTGCATTCCATTGGTGCTTTTGTTCACCACTATGCTCGTACATCAGGGAAGAAATCCACACAAAGCTAAAAAAACCATATTGGAAAAAGTTTCACATTACATTCCATAAGAACACAATGTTCTTAATTGTAGTCACTGTTGTCGATCACTGCCACTTAATCTCGAATAGCATAGACAACTGCCATTTCCACTGGAAGTTGCCCTTGACTTTAGTCATTTTGGCATGAAATGGGAATGGAACATTGATTATTATTCCCCTCCATAATGTGAAATTTCCATTTATTCACACAACCAAGAACACTAAAAAGAAAATCATATCAAGCTGCATACTAATATCTGGATCTTGCTATCTAGATCTTGTTGCACATGACCACCATTTCCAATGAACATATTCACTGACCGATCATCTTCTAACAAAGTACGACAGTTAGAGGATTACCACAGCCAGAGGATCTCTCTAGTTATCTGCTATACCATACGATTTCTCTTCCAACATCCACCACACAAAGCAACAGAAACACTGCAAACAGGTACACACCACACTGCACACAAAAAGAAAAATGCCACCATAGCTCTATGTGACCCCGTCGTTGGTGACTAATGAGAGGTCGCTAATTGACCTCCAGCCTTCGATGCCTCTAGCCTCCAATGTTACGCTGCTTAACTTAGTGAAATATGTCTTTAAGGCTCAACATTCAATGATGGACGTTGTGTACAAACGATAATGTGTCTAGTTGAAATGCATACAATTTTCTTTTATTTTTACAATATTTTGGCTTTACGAAAAAATGACGAGACTTTGACAATATTGACTATTTGGATTGAAAAAATGGCATTCTTCAAGATGATTACAAAATCCAATTAAATATTGGATTTTAGAATTTCTACGAACAATCACTATTATAATTAACAATGACTATTTTAGAAAATAAACCAAAACTAAGAATTGAGAACTAAAGATTACAATACTTAAACAAATTACACTCTAGATTTTTAACTTAATAGACACATTTCAAGACTATTGATGACGGCTCCCCATGGCCCCACTCTTAAAAAAAATGAGATACGCCACCATTTTGAAGGTAATGCCATGGTGAAGTCATGGCTTCTCATGCAAAGAAACCTTGGGATGCCAATTTATCACACCAAGGACACCTCTGTGTCTGTTCCAAAAGTAGGTGAGATCCACGGCTACCAAACTAAGAAGAAAACTACATGTAGAGGTGTGGTTATCAACTTCCTTATAGTAAAAGTCGGTAAGCAAAGACTTTGACATTTTGGTTCTAGTGTATAGACTAAACTCCTATGACTCAATACGTCACCAAAGTTTCAGGAATCACATATAAGATAGCACAATCCGATCGTTTCCATGACATTGATGTTGCAACACAATAAGAATAGCGCTGGATAAAACCACCGAGAACAAGGCAATATAGCAATGCCTCATAGTAAGACCCGATTTGTGACTACAAGGGAGGACCAATTACTCATACCATGATTTTTGATATGGCAATTATGCCTTAAGAAACTAAAGATGCAGGAATAGTAATTGTCGTGAAGACGAAGTGACAACCTTAGGAAAATGAAATATTTGGCATAAAAATTTGTTCAAAAAATTTCTTGAGATATTGTTATCCCTTAATTAGCTTGGATCATGGGCTCAATGCGTCCAATAATTCTTGCACACCTCTTTCACATGGAACTCTTCCCGCATAATGGTAGTGGCAACATAAGGCTCAAAACTTTGGGATTGATTGATTTTGAATAGAGGCTCCACTCAACAATTCAAGTCAGGAAAGAAAATCTCCAACTTTCTTCCTTATTACCCACACAAAACATTATTTGAGGAATACAAAAACAATTCCCATAACTTTCTCTAATACCATATTGGAAATTCGAGCAGAGGCAAATAGAAAAAATTACGCACAATGATGCTTCCCCATTGCTCACTCAGTACATGGCTAATATATATAGCCAAACAAATAGCAAAACAACCTCCTATTATTTAGGGAGGTGTTATAACAAATGACCCAGAATAATCTTCACGGATATAACTACTAACTTGACTAACCACCCAAACCTATATTAGTGAGTTGTTTATTAACAACTTCACTATTACAATAGTAATCACATTTCTACATTTACACCTTCAATATAAAGTAAATATTAATTTTCCTAACATGTTGTTTGCTTTTTATTTCACTTTCTAGAACTTCAAAATATCACTAGTAGGACCAAGATGCCCTAATTGGTGTCTTAGTTCCTGTCGACTTTGACTTTCCAGTTTCTAGGATTTGAAATTACTTCTCTATGCTTTTGTTTGTTGCCATTTGTTATCCATTTCAGTGGGTTGACTTTCTGTTACATTCATTTCACTAAATCTAGCTTAAAGTGCTTCATTTCATGCATTTCTCAATTCCAAATTTTCATTTACAACATTTCACTTTCAGATTACTGCACAGTGTAATCAGAAAATTACCATGTTTCAAGTTTGAAAATTGCATTTAAACATTTCGCTTTAGATCATTGCATTGCACTTTCTTTACTCTTTCATGATAGCATGTTTTCTTTCAAGAGATGTGGCTTTGATATGGTTAAAAATGGATTGCATAAGTACAACATCCCCTCTTATGAGTTCAATTTAGAATACAACAATGAGGTCATTAAGAAACATGTTAGTCATCCTTCTACTGTCTTTCATAGTTATGAGAACAACTTAGAGCAAAAGGAACAAACAATTGACACAACCCTTAATATTACATTTCCCATTGGTGAGGATGGTAGTCTAGACAATCATAACAATCATACTTTTTCTTCTCTCGATACCTCTCCTATTAGTGACAAAGGTATCTTGGTGAGAGAAGATACAAGCATTAAGTGTCTTGATTGTCCCTATCCTCCCCCTTTGGAAGATATTAGAAAACAAGAAGATGAGATCATAGAAACATTTCTAAACATCACCTTACCTAGTCTCCATTCATCGCTTGCTTGTAAGAATGTTTTAGTGAAAGAGGATGATAACATAGATAGCCATGACAATAAAAATTGTCCTCCTATTACCCCTCCTCGATGTGAAGAGGATAGCTTAGTGTTAGAAGATGCACCTATTGAGAGTCATGAGAATCTTGTTCCTCCCTTCTCTATTGCTCCTACCATTTGGAATGATATATTTGGTAATCATAGTTTTCCTTCTCTTGATGCCTCCCCTACTTGTGATAAAGCTACTTTACAAAATCTAACCATGGAATGTGATGAACATCTTACAAGCTCTGCTACTAGGGTAGATGGTATAGCATAAGAGACTGAGACCTTAGAGAAAAAGGATATAGTCATGAACAATCATAACAATCAAATAGAGCCTTCTCCTAATATCCCCACTATTGATGAACAAGACAATTCAACCATTGATAACTCCCTTACATGCGATGAAGTCATCTTAGAAGAATCAATACTTGAATGTCAAGAACATTTGGTTTGTAGTTCTCCTAAAAAATCTCCTACTAGGGAAGATATAATGGTGGAAGAAAATGAGAACATTGACAATTGTAATTCCTTAGATGAAGATGATGAAGTGACATTAGACTCCCCTTCACTAAGAGATAATGAAAATAAGGATAATTCTTCTAAGGTTATGCACATTAGATACCCCTTGGAGTACTCTCCTGAGCCTAAAATTATCATTTATCCACCCCCTCATAAACCACAAGTTCAAAACAAACCCATCCTTATCCTTGAACCACCTAAGAATAATGTTTTGCAACAACCGAGTGACAATATTTTTGCTCATACATACAACACTAGGAACAATCTGCAACCAAGACAAACACCTTCAATATCCCCCCTATTGCCTAATCCCATCCTACCTAACCCTATCTTACTAGGTCCTCCTTGCGGAAAGGAGTATGATCTTGTCGAACAACTAAAGAATACTCCTACTAAGATATCATTATGGGACCTTATTCAGGCCTCCCCTCACTACCATAACATGATTCAAAATGTCTTACAACAAGTTCCTATCCCTTCTAATGTGCAACCAAACATTATTTTCCACCAAAGCGAGCTCCCTCCTTTGGAACTGCAAAAACAATATGATGCTTTCATGATCATAGCTCAATACAATATCACATGGATAAAGCAAACCCTTGTTGACAATGGCTTAGCCTTAAATGGGTGTAGTGTAATCCTTTTGGATAAGCTTAGTGTCGATAAATCAAAAATTCAACCTGATTCTCTATCTATTAATGGATTTGATAATGTGGGAAAATGACTGCTTGGGGTGATCACATTACCTATTAAAGTTGACAAAGTTACATTACAAACCCCGATCCATGTTATGCCTGATGATCTTTCATACATTATCCTTTTAGGAAGACCCTGGATTCATGAGATGCATGCGGTGCCTTCAACCCTTCATATGTATCATGAAATATGTTTACAAGAACAAATTTTATACAAATAAAGCTGATCTTGAACCAAACAGTTGTTTGAACATTGAGAAAAACAAGGAAAATCCTTTGAAAACATTAACACCAACTACACAAGTGGAATTTGTACAAGAAGAACAAATAGACAGATGCCCTAAACCCTTCAAAATGATATCACTAGATGATTTGGGATCATTGAGTTTCAAACCAACATTCATGGGAGAATACAAGATCAAAAACAAAGATTCAGACAAGGCAAAAGAAAAAGTGGTAACATCAACACAAAATTTGGAAGACCCTTCGAAAGCATCCACCTCAACCACTTTAGAACAAAGGACAACAAGTTACACAACAAACTTTGATGAGATAGACTATCAACGACCTCCAAATCCTAAAGAAATGAAAAAGCTTTATGGAAGAGGTTATGAAATGATTAAACAACTTGGTTATAGTGGAAAAGGATGTGGTGCTAGAGAACAAGGTATCTGCATCCCTATAGAGCCTCAAACACAAGAAAAGAATAGTGGTATGGTTATTCTCCCCCAAAAGAAACAAACAAGCCTTTACATAACATCAACACTATAACAAAAGATTCTTCTAAGCCAACTTTAAGAGTAGTGCATCTCGAATTGATAGACACTAGTGGTCTTGATTGTTATCATTTGCAAGAAACAATGAAATATTCACTTAATGTCAATGTCATCTCGCAAAACACTGATGATTTGACTTCATTAGATTTTACACCCTTCGGAAAAGGAGAGAACAAAATATTGCATTCTAAAGAGTCTTGTGTAGGTATGACATCTTATACTAAGCAAGAGATATCTTTGTCACAAAATAACGAAACATCCTCTAATTTTGATGAAGAAAGTATCTTGTTGAGACTCGTCCAAGATCGTTTGATATCCCTCACTCCAAGAACATGAAAGAAATTTTACTACAAGAGTTCATTTTGTGCATATCATAGAGTTCATGGTCATGCTACTAATGAATGTAAGGCTTTGAGTAACGAAATTCAACATCTTAAGGATCATGGTGCTCTTCCTTGTGTTGAAGCACCTTGTTCCTCTAATTGATATTGATTTTCACTCTAGCGTGTTTCTCATCAATCATCTCGTCTTACCCTTGTCTTGCACTAAGTGGGGGCAAGGGGTTGGGTAGCCTTGTCCTCATATGTCACCTGTTGTTGCCTCTTCTGGCTAGTTGATCACCTTTCATGTACATATAAGAGCAAGCTTGGGATGTGGATAACATGCCTTAAGTTGGATCACATGTGACGTACTGAGTTATGCATTTTGGGGGAAATCCCTTCCCTTCTCATGATGTAGCTTACTTTAGAAACATATGACTTGGAATAAGGCTCTCCGTGTAAGCTCTCATGTTTTCTTATACTTTAAAGAAATTTCTCCCAGCAATGGTGTTAGCAACCACTTTAAAGTGGGGGAATACATCAACACTCATGCTTCATTGTGCAATTTTCTTTCTTCTTGCGATGTATCCTTTTCTTGGTGGTGTCATTGGGTTTGATTTCCTCTAAGAGTGTGATATTTCTTTGACTTGTCCTCTCTTGGAGACATTAAGCACAATGTTCCCTAAGATGAGACCTTGCATGAACTAAGCAAAATCCCTTTGAACATCCCTCTTTCCTGTTGCATTTATTTTTGTGCCTTATTAAAGCCATATCCTTGTTTAGATTTGGAGCCATCAAATCTCAGCATCCAAAACTTATTCTAACTCTTGTTAGATGATGCTTCACTTAACTGCTATAATACCTCCTCTAGTCTATCCTACTATGTACTAGATTGTTCTTCAGATGCTACCTTTATTTTTGTTCTGTTTGAAGCCAAGCTAGACAGAGTGATTTTCTCTTTAATTTTTTCTACAACTATTTGGCATAAAAATAATTTAAATTCTAAGAGAGCTGCATCATGAATTTTGCACCTACAAGGAAGTAGTAGATCTTTGAAATCCACTTTATTTCCCAAGTTGAGTTGATAATTGACACATAGTATCATAAATTCATGGAAACCTTTGAAGATACCCTTCCCACTATCTAGATACAACTCGCCATCATCATCAGTTTCAACACAAGCTTTAGTACTTTTAGGGATCTTAGTTAAATCCTCAGGGGGTAAGGACATATCATGCAACATCATGATTTCTTTCGTCTATAAAGCCACAGGGGAATATACACCCAAATTAGTTTATGAAAACAACACCTCATTATTTTTATTATACTCATACGAGGTTCTCTATCAATTTTAATCTGATTAGCCATGCCCTTCCATGGTAGCCACATATGTGAGAGATGGGTGGATATGTACCCATTCAAAATCTCAGTCCAATCTCTACTCAACAACATACTGTACATATCTGGGAACTCCACCACTTGAACATCTATTAGGTGTTGGATTTGTGGATCGAAAGCTAACTACATATGAATTCTATTCAACTCTCCCACAACATTAACTTCAGTCTTGTCAAGTTGAGTCACTATTCTTTGAGGACTGGGAGTAAGTCCTAATGCTTTACATATGGAAAGTGGCATGACGTTTGCAAAAGCTCTTGAATCTAGCAAAAAATTATGTAAATTCTTCCCAAAAATGCATAAGGTCAACAAAAAGGGTGGAGATTCTTGTCTATCCTTGAATATGCTAATGGGAGAGTCCATCTAAGAAACTTGATCCTTTTCCTTTATCTTTATTGTAGATTTTCTCAACCATTGTTTCAACTACAAGTGTGCTAGACGAATATTTTGGCTCCTCAAAATCTTTGACAGAATTGAATGAAGCATTCAGAATGTCTGGAAATTTCAATAACTCAAAGATAGAAAGACTCACCTTCATTTTCTTTATTTCTTTTACGACGTATTTCCCCATTTGAGCAATTTCAAACTTGGTATGTGGTCCCTTTGAAAATAATTGCATTGGCACTTTGGGAGGTGCTAGATTTTTTCTCACTTCCAAATTTAGAGGTATTCCAAGATTATTTGGAGGTGTGGAAGTTGTAAACGAACCTCTTTTGTTGTTTCTTCACAGATTATATGCACCTATTTTTTGTTGCAGCATTTGAACATCATCTAATGTATTTTCATTATAAACATATTTTATCTCAAACAAAGCAATCGGTGATTCCTCATCTTCTGGTTCATTCTCATTCTCTTTCAAAAATGAAGCATTTTTACCACCATTACTGAATCATATGGATAAGAAGAAACAATTTCATGTCTAAGTGGAGGAGGATTTTCTACACTTTCTGCATTCTGTAGTTCCAAATGAAATATACTTGCTACAATTTGAATCTCTTGGAAATTCAATTATGAGTGTTGGTTGGTATTATGGAGCCTACACTAGTTGGAGATCGTTGCCTCAACTAAGTACACTCTTCTAGGATGCTTATTTTTAGTTTTTTTGTAGTATCCAAGGGTGATGGGACTCTTCCATTGTTGGGATGTGTATTCCAAGTCTTATTTTTCCTTGGAAATTTTTTATTTTGTCCCTGATTATATCCACCAGAAATTTGTCCTAAACTTTGACCTTGATCACGACCATAACTTGACTAAAAGTTCCTTTGAGAATTTTACATCTCATTATTTTGGTTCCTTAGGTAATTTACTTCTACAAAGAGCTTCCTCATTTGTTCGGTGAGTTCCTTAATTTCATCCTTCCCCATAGGGGTCATTGTAGGAGCAAAACTCTACAAATATATTGGTTGAGATGCAAAAGAGTTTTGTAAATATGCTAGCTAGGTGGGTGGAACTTGACCCAATGGAGGTCTAGGATGTGGCAGTATCTACAACTACCAAATCTAGTTCATGACTAGAGTTTGATGAGCCAAATCTTGGCTTATCCCCTGAATTTGATTTGAACTTGTTGTTAGGAAAAGGTGTTGTACACCTTGCATAATATATTTAATGTAATTATTCTTGGGGCCGCTTCATG
>VDFB02022929.1:0-14734 GCA_007258455.2 Sequoia sempervirens | reverse complement strand
CCACCAAAGTTCTTTTAAACATATTTAATTGCAATTATTAATTAATGTAACCTTTCATGTTTCAACTTTAGAGCATGTAGAGCATGATCAACGTGTTGAGCATGATCAGGCTAGAGAAGATCAAGAACATGATGTGGCCCCATGAGGTAAAGAGGACCACCCTCATGTTCTCTTAAACATATTTAATTTCAAGTGGTGTATTAATTAATGTAACCTTTCGTGTTTCAACTGCAGATCAAGATTTAGAGGGTGTTCAGCATGTTGAGCATGAGTTTATAAAAAAAAATTAGGAACATGATGTGGACCCATCAGGTAAAGAGAACCACTCTAATGTTCTTTTATTTAATGAAATACTTGTAACACACAAAACATATCAGCTTTAACATTTTTCTTATTGCAATAGACCCCTTTGTAGTGGTGTCCACGCCATGAGCGCATCTAATTAGGTGTACATTAAGATCACAAGTAGGGGCAGAAAAACTAAAGGGGGGACAAATATTGATTTAGAAAATGATATTCCACTTCAGCTTTATATAGCTTTAAAAAAGAAACAAAAAAAAAGGTGATTGTAATCATATCATGACAACCATATTTTTGATAATATGTAAAAACTGAAAGAATGAATATTATATGTTAATGAATGAATGTGAATATGTTAATTAATGAATGTTATATGTTAATGAATGAATGTTATATGTTATTAATGGATGAATGAATGATTAATGTTATATAATTGGGTATGGGGAATTGAGAGTGATGTGAGGGGGGGGGAATGAGCTTCCACCATCATGTGGTTGGCCTTGTTAAGTAGAGAATATTAAACTATTCTCGAAACAAAGAGAAGCTCAATAAGGTAATGCACTTTTCAATATAAGAAATGCATCGTTTGAAGTATCAAACCAATATGTAGTATGTATGTATGATCAGTCATCAGTCTCCGCAATGGTACATTTCAAAGAATATTTCTTTTAAAAAAAATTGCATTGTTTCGTCACAATTTCGACAAAACCCATCGACGAATCGCAGAAAAGGTTCGACGAAGTTTCTATAGTTGTGACAAAGGTTTCGTTGTATCTCCTTGCCCATTGCGTTGCCATTTCGACAAACTTTTGGTGTTGTTTCGATGCTACTCCTTTCCCATTTCATGGAAATGGTGAGGAATGTTTGGTGTTTTTTCGATGCTACTCCTTGCCCATTTCGTTGAAATTGTGACGAAATTCTGGTGTAATTCATCAATGGATACACAAATTTTTTGTCGATATTCCAATGAAAGTCTGAGTCATTTTATGATGTTGATGACCGATGAATCTGCGTCGTTATTTCAACGTTTAATTCGGCGTCGGCCTTTCAACGAAAAAACAGCGACAAAAATATTTTTGTCATTTCGTTGCTTGTCTGACAAAGATTTGTCGAACGACCGACAAACGTCCATCGGAAAATGATGTCAAATTCAGTAGTGCCACTATTCTATTGGTTTGCAATTGTTCCCTTTCTCTATTTTTCCATCCTTTTTGAATGAGACCTTTTGGGTCCTTAATACCCTCAAATAGAGATGTTATATTTTCAATAAATGTTGTGTCCCAACCTAGATGCATTGTAGAGAATGCCCATATTGCTCTAGCACTATTTTCCCCAAATCATGTGACAAATTTATACTTAAGTGTCCTATGGAAAAATGGGGGAATGTTCTTCCTAGAGATCTATTTAAAAATATTATCTATCTTAAATATGTGTATATGTTTGGTGTAACAACGCATGGAAAATCCCACAAACTCTATTAAAATAGTGCCCTAGAAATGGTGTACCACTTATTAGCCTCTATAACAATAATTGTGTTCAATTAATTAGAGTAACCTTCTCTTCCTTCGTCTCTTCCTTTAAATCCATTGCTTTCGATTAAAATATGGTTTTAATGAGAATCAATGAATTAGATATGGTGATTGATGAGCATTGTAGACACATTAATGGATTTTTTGGCTCATCTTGGATGGTAGATGAGAGTTGTAGAGAAATGGAAAGAAAATTTGTTTGAAATGAATGGAAGTGTGAGAGGGGGATTCCTATGTAATCCAAGTGCAATGGGAAGATGCAAAAAAATGGTGTAAAAGTGGAGAGGTCATTGAAACTAAAGGATGTACAATAGTTGTTGAAAGTTCTACAAGGTTCAATAGGAGGTCAAATTTCCACAAAATGAGGTGGTAGAAAAAAAAATGAAGTGAAGCACATATGTGAGGCGAGATTCAAATGGGGATGAAATCTTTGTAAGGTAAGAGAGAGATTGTGTAAACATGATGTCATAGTAGAAGGGATATTTCTTGGTGGATGGTGACATCATCATTATTTTTGTAAGTAGGAGTATGAAGGGGTTGATGGGAAATGTGTGCAAAAGTGAACAAAAGGGTGAAGTTCACTTGGAGGCCAAATTTATCCAAGTACAAATAGATGGGAAATTTTACAAAGGGAAAATCCAACAAAGAATAGGACTTCAATATGTCTAGATTAGGGAATGAGATGGACCTTATGATTGGTACTAAGATAAGGGTTTATTAAAATTTTGACTCTAATAAGTTAAATGAAGAAGTCAACATATTTTTTATGCATTCAAAGTGGTAGAAAATAGGTAGAAAACTAAGGGTTGGTTGAAATTATAAATCTAAAAGTCACTTAAAAATATTTTAAGTATCAAAATATGATTTCATGATGATGTTACTAGGTATGGATGAACATGTAACTCTTAAAAAGGATGACATCAAAACTAAGGTATCAAAGTTAGAGAGGAAGGCATGCATGCAAGACTAAATCTAAAACTCCAAAACACTTAAGAAATTATTAACTATTAGAGAATTAGGATAGAAAGGTTGGAAGGAATATGTTACTCAAGAATGAGGAAACCTGATAGGTCAACAAGGAGTGCAGGATGCATGAATGGATTAGGAAGTCTAAAATTTTGGTAAAAAAAATTGAAGGAAAAACTTACTCTTTTTTGGACTTGGGATGGATGGAATGACATCCTTGACAATCCAATAGGCTGATAAAGTTCCAACACTTAAATAAAAATTTTAATATGGGTATGAGCAAGATGTCTAGATCAATTATAAGGGTATGACAATAGGAACAACCTTGATAATGTGACAAGTTGAAAATAAAATAGAACCTGAGGAATTGACCCTTATAGCTTCAATACTTAGAATTTTTTTGGACCTTTTGAAGATAATGAAGCACAATGAACATATAGGGGAAATCAGATAACAAATTTGGGCAAATTTTTGACAAAGGAAAAAAAAAATTATACTTTTTCATATCATCTATAAGAGGTAGGCTAATACAAAGAAAATATAACACATGGTTAAAAACATAACTAAATATACAAATTTGAGATTTGTGAAGCTCTAAAATTATACATTTTGAATAAAATATACATAATGATATTTTGATGCATCCAAAAGTTCATGAAATCCTTGCATGTACACCACTTAAGATACTCAAAACAATTTTTGGGCCCCAATAGTGATTCAACACCACCAAACCTTGTGGAACCTATTGGTGTTTGAAGTTGTGGGTCTCAAATTCCTAATGTTGGATGTTTTCCCAAGTGTCAATAATGCCAACCTTGAGATGAAAACCACAAATCTATGATTAGGTTGGGAAACAATAAACAATTTATTGAAGTGGGTAGGAACTCCTTCACTTTTATATCGACTAAACAAAAAGGTTCTTCCCTAAGGTATTGTAATAAATATCACTATAGGAAATAAATATCTACCTTGATACAAACCATACCCACTATATGGTACATAGCCCTATTTTGATTGTCACTTCATACCTATATACTAGTTTGCAATATGCAAGGTCAAGCACCTAATTAGAGAAAATAATATATCACATGAAATGTTTGAAATATAAATTTTGATACCTATTGTTTTTATTTAGACTAATAGTGAGTAGAAAATAATTACAACAAACATTAAAATAACGTTTTAATTTAGTTTTTTAGGGTGTGTTGGGATAATGGGCAATCGAGCTAGTGGAAAAATGGTCCCTATATGTAGTTAGATGATAGACCTACCAAATTCACACAAAAATATGCAATAATTGAAACTAGTGGTGTCATCTTAATGGATATGCCACAAAAGATTATATCCTTCAAAATGCACAAGGAAAATAGATTATACACATGTACATTAAAACTAAATGCATTTATACCTATAGAATATTAAATAATTATAATTAGTAATCAATGAGCATTACCCATACATTTCCTTTATTTACCTAGAAAGATAATGTACACAATATTTTAAAGGATTTTGCAATTGTCTAGTTGGCCAAATAATTAGTAACACATCCAAAAAATTCCTACCATATATAGGAGATACTCAAGGAAGGTCAATTTTTCCTTTAAACATTCATTTTTTAGAGATTACAAGTGTTTATACAAATTGTGGGATGAACCCATTTCATTATAGTTCCCAAATTTATACCTTCACCCAAAGCTAGAATTTGAAGCCCTAGGATTTGTTGCAATTTCTTCCTCTTATTTCCTCTATAATTGCTCCCCTTTATTTTTATATCATTTTTTTCTAATTGAAAACCTACATATATATGCCTAAACCAAAATCATTAATCAATATTGGGAGAATAAATATGGTCATCTACCATCGTACAAATCACCCACATGTCTACTTGCATCACCTTCACATGGCCATGTGCTTGAAACCATGCTCTTTACATTAGCAATCATATACCTTTGTACACCAATCATATCTAAAAGAGAGCCATAAGTACCAAGAGGCATTTGAGAGTCTTCATCTATTGAATCACATCCATTTTGAGACCATTAATAGTTTCTTGGGTCATGGAGGGAGGTAGGTAAGCTTTTTTTAACAATATAGTTTCAATAATTTTCATGTCAAAGTGAGAAGAAGGTAAAAATTGAAATCCCCAAATGGGATGCCAAGATAAACGAGTTTCAAATCTCAAAATTGGAGGGAAAAGGGTAGCTTGGAGGAAAGGCATGTCAGGATGGAAAGATGAGAAATTTTGAAATCTCAAAATGGAAGGAAATGGGGAAAAAGGGACTTAGAGGGAAGGGGGGTTCAAAGAAATGGTGTGTTGAGATGTCAGAATTAACAAGTCTAGAATCCAAAAATTAAAGAAAATGGGAAAAAATGAGTTAGAGGTAAAATGGGGTTTGGAAGAAAATAATGTTAGGATGTTGAGATGATCAAGTTAAAATTTCTAAAACTAAAGGAAATGGGGGAAAGGGACTTAAAAGTAAAAGTAGCAATCAAATGAAAGGCATGTTAGGATGTCAAGATGACTAATTTTGGAATTCTAAAATTGAAGGAAATGGGGGAAATGGGTTTAAAGGGAAAAGGAGGGTTCAAAGGAAAGGAATTTCAAGCTGTCAAGATTATCAAGTTCAAAATATTAAAATTGAAGGAAATGGAGAAAGGGGACTTAAGGGAAAATGGTGTTTTGAAGGAATGACATTTTAGGATGTCGAGTTGAGCAAGTGTAATACCCAAAAATTGAATATAATGGAGAAAATGGACTTAGAGGGAAAATGAGGGTTCAAAGGAAAGGCATGTTGAGATGCTAGGATAAGTAAGTCCAAAATTCCAAAATTGAAGAAAATGGGGAAAGGGGAGTTTGGAGGAAAGGCATATCAAGATGCCAAGATGAGAAAGTTTAAAATCTCAAAATTAAAGGAATTGTGGAAAAGGAGGTTCAAAAGAAAGACATGTTAGGATATTAGTATGAGCAAATCTAAAATCTAAAATAGAAGGAAATGGACAAAAGGGACTAAGAAAAATAGGGGGGTTTAGAGGGAAGACATGTTGAGATCCTTAGATGAGAAATTTTGTAATCTTGAAATGAACTAATATCACCTAGGTAAGGATCATAGTACAAGGTGTTGACCACAAACCCCCAAAAAATTACTAAATTATTTAAGAATAAAATCATTTGAATGATCCTTAGATAATATTAAATATAGAGGACCCAACTCAAGGTTTCTTATATCAATTATCAACATTAGGTGAATAGTGTTAGATTCAAAAATTGGGAGTAAATAATAGAGAAAAAATACACATTAAAATGAGGTGCTATCATTGGTTCTAATTGGGGATATGTGTCTCTTGCAAGCACAATGAGAATATATTACTCCATGAGCAAACCAACATAGGGAACCAAAAGGTAACTAGGATAACTTACACATCATCATGATCAAACAAGGATCATGACTACATAGATACACATACAATACAATACTTACAAGACAAGACATGAAGAAAGATGGAAATATGGACATATGTATATGTTTTCACAGAACTCTACCCTTAAGAGAATTAATGCTTGAGATGTTGATCATGAAATTTATCAACTCCATGAATTCTCCATCAAGACTTCTAAGGTAAAAAATGCCTCAAATACATATATTTCAACAATTTGTTTGGGAAAACCCATAAGGCTTCAATTTCACCAAGCTTTCCTTTATCCTTTGATTTGGAATTCCACATTCAACAAGGAAAAGATCCCCAACCTAAAAATCCTTATGGATAGGATTATGATCAGATATATATTTCACTTTATGTTGTCTCAATAGGTTCCTCTCATGGGAATCCCTCATGGCTTATTCTAGTTCAATAAATTCATGCATTCTTTGGGAAATGGCATCCTCTTCTTCCCTTCCAATGTATTGTATCATTTTGTATATTGGTAATCAAGGTTGATTAACAATCGAGCCTTTATACCTATACTGTAGGAAAAAGTATCCCTTTTTCACACTTAATTTGGAATAAATATTAAAATAAAATGAACTAAATTATGCCTTAATTTAGTATTGTAATATGTATTTTACATATTCACATTAAGTTTAGGTCCCTATTAAATAAAATGGACTTAATTTGTGCTTTTTTTTTGTGTTGTAAGGTGTACCTTTACACTTTCACACTTATTTAGGGCTTTATTAATTAATTGAGGTTAATTTACCTTGATTGGCCCCTTTAGTTCAAATCCAACCCTAATTAATTACAATTTTTGAAGAGGAAAACCTGACATTCATTAATACAATGACATAAAACTTATCATTTGAGAATGTGTGTCCTAGGTAAGTGACCTAGAACCCATTCACCCAAGGGAAAATGGGTCCTCACTTAGACCTATGACCCTAATTTAAATTATGTTTTTGGAAGTATTTCAATGATTTCGAATGTGTATTCACATGTCAGCTTGTGTTATTTGAATTTTGGTAATTAATGTTAACATATGTATAAATAAGCTCGGTCATTTCACTATATTTCACCTAGCAATTTTGAAGAAAGCATTCCTATAGCAAGTTTATGAGTTCAAGTGAGATTTCAAGAGAATTTCAAGGCATTCAAGAGCAGATTTATTGAAGATTATTGCAGTAGTCAAGATTCTATTGTCATGTCAAAGTCTTCTTGCATCATGCATGTTATTTGAGCTAATATATTGATGTATTGTTCAAGATCCATTCAAGCATTCAAAGGCATTGTTTCGAATCAAGTTTCAAGATCAAGATCCACATCCATTGAAGCCATTTCATGCAAGTTGCAAATCTACATTCCAAGGTTCAAACAAAGGTTTGGTGAGTTGTGACATTGCATTTGTTCATTCATCATTCTTTCAAGTTATTTCATTTCATTACAAGGTTTAATCACCAAAATGGGGTTTGACCAAGGAAAACCCCTATTCACCAACAACAAAACATTTTTCCCTCTTGATTTGTGTTTGCATATTTAGGTGGAAGATCTCTTGAAGAGAAAAATTGCAAAGTTGTCAAAGTTGCATTTGTTGTCATCATTCTTGCCATTTCATGAAAACTCACTTATAGGATTTATTTCCTATTGTCTAACTGTGAAAATCAGGGATTTGGGAGAGAAAAAATAGTAGAAGAGAACCCAAAAACCATTTTTATGAAGCCCTAGCTAGGACCCATTCACCGTAGGGAAAATGAATCCTTTGTTAGCTTTGAAAAAGCACTTTTGGTGATTGGTACACATCATTTTCCATTTTTTTAGATCTACATTTTAATTTCTAGTTCGATCATAATCAGGGATAACTTTAAGAACACCCCCTCAGTGAAGGTGTAAAATCCTAGCGAATCTTGTATACTTCCCGATAAAAATATTAATTTTATTGGCAATTTTTTATTTTTTTTTCGACAAAAAAAAAATCTCAATTGGCGAATCTTTTCTAATCACTAGAAGTCTATGGAAAATCCTCGCAAATTGGAATTTTTTTTAATCCAATAAAATATGTTCATTGGTGATCAAAACCTTTTTTCAAACCAATAAAATATTTCCATTGGTGAATAAACATGTTTTCAAAATAGAAAAAATATTTTTGTTGGCAATTAAAACTTTTCTTCAAACCAAAAAAATATTCTCATTGAAAATTAAACCTATTTTCAAATGAATAAAAAAAAATATTGTCAAATTAAACATAATCTCAAACTAATAAAAAAATTCAGTGGTGAAATAAACTGGTATGCCAATAAAAAATCATAGCGTGGTTGGCGAAAATATCAAATTCCGAGACAAATTTTCAGCACATTCAAATTCCTTCATAAATTGTCTGGAATGGGGACAAGTGTCAACATATTTATTATGTTTGAAGCCATATGTCAGTGCAAAATAAAATAACCCACGACCATTCGATGAATTTTTGATGGACGGTTATAGTTGCATTCCAGAAGCAAATCTCTGAACCACTAGACTTGCAAATTGAAACCTCTGAAATAACACTAGAACCATTAGATTTCCAAAAATCAATGGTTGACATTTTATTAGTTATTAAGTCACTTAAAGTAATGACAACCAAAATAATATTTTATCGTTGACTAGCTACCTACAATTGAAGGTCACTTAAGTTATGAATTAAGCCTTTGGAGTCATCATGGTGACTATCCCCTCGACCTAGGAGAATGATGGGTTTGATAAATGAACGGTCGAGATAGGGTGACGTGGGTCAACCTTGACCACTCTCCACCAACCCACAGGGGACCCACCTACATCTCTTGTCCCTCAATGGGGAGGTGGGGAACTACCACATGGAATAATCAGAACCATCGATGGAACTATAGAAAGGTGAGAAATATTAAGGAACTAGTGTTAAAGCCTACACTACTAAAGGAGCCTTTTAAGCACATGTTTTAAAGGTAAGCAAGAAATCTTAATATGGGTCATCCATCTGGTCTGATGGTTATGCATAGGTGAATGGTCTTAAGGTAAAGAGAACACAAATGTGAAGCACTATATTTAATCTAGGCCACTCCCCACCCCCCCATTGTTGAACGTTGCACACGGGTTAAACCCAACGGAGAAGCAGAGAGTCTGAAACATGGATTTTCTCAAAGGTAACTTGTAATAATATTGTTACAATTTTTTTGAAATAATATTGTCACATCAATGATTAAGGATTCAAGTGTTGAATTAAATGTTAATTGTCACATCAATGATAGTGGTGAATTAAATGTTAAGTGTGAGTATTTGATGTCACTGTCTTCATTCTAACTTCTATATATACTTCACCAACTTGATTTTTCATCATATCATTTATAATATATTTGGCTCTGATTTCTTTCTTCTCTATTCTTATTTTTTATTTAATTGTGATATTATGGAGTCTTCATGGTGTTTCATGCTACCCAAATGTTTTTGGGAGAAAGGAAGGGATGATGCATATGATAGACGAAAGTTGTGTATGGTTTTTACAATTCCTTGTGTGCAAGTTGAGGATGATATACGAATAATTGTGGGTAGGGAATGGCTTCATAACAACCCCCATGCTCTATATTCTAAGGTAGCTTCAGTTTTCGTGTCCAATTGCATGGATATTTTTCTCATTAAATATTCAGTGAAGACATTTGCCATATGTTATTTGCAACTTTTCATAAATTACTCTATTTCTTCGTTGGAGTTGGCAGCGAAACATTACAATTTTGAAAGTGGGTTAGTGCCTATTGGTGGAATCTTCCAAAAAGTGGAATTGCCTACTTCTACAGCATAGGCTCTTTCCTTGGTTAATATGAGATAGGGTCTGTTATGTGATATGAAAAATGAATCATTAAAGAGTTGAGTTTTGGAGGAAGGTTTTGGGTGATTCGCTTTTCTTCTTTTTTGTTACTTGGTTAAATTTGATTCAACTTCTACTCAAACACTCTATTGATGGCCTCAACTAATGTTACAAAAAAAATTATTAATGAATTGTGTGACATGTCACATGTCTATATTTTATTGTACAACGTAGCAGTTCTTGTAATATGTATTTTGTGACTAGTTTTTAGTCACAGTTAGTGGCTTTTTGGCTAGGTTGGCTATGTACTATGTACTTCAATCTTTAGCAATAGCTAATTAAATTAAAATACTTTTCGTGGTTCCATTCTTGTAAACACTTTTTGCTTTGATCAATATAAAAATGTGGCTTTTAAAACTAATAATAATTATCAGCATATAGTTCTAATCATAAGTGAGTGAAATTTATTGTGACTTATTAGTGGACATTGATAATGATTAAGATAAAACAAGTCATTTAATTCTCTCTTTTCAATGCATCAAATACTCTACCTTTCATTTTTTCAATTCTCAATCTTTTTGAAGAAAGTGTGGTTGTGATACTATGGGTGGTGGTGTGGATTAATGCCATATGAACATCCAAAGCGATTGATTAGATAACTTTATATTAAAAACTACATGATGTACTGTAGAATCGTAGATGATGATGCCATTAATCTAGTGATCTAGTGAAACAGGATTTGTAATGATTTCATATCATTTGAGTGGCATTGGTGATTTTGACAACTTGTCAACTTGAGGTACAGTTTGCATGTAGCCAGACGTCAATCAAATTAAAAAATTTAATTGTACATGTAAGGCTTGAATTGATTAAGTTGGTTTTTTAGTTTGTGAAAATCATGATTATCATTATACCCAACCTCACATGTGACATGACTTAGAAGTAAACATGGATTAGATAAATAGGGATAGTGAGCACAACTAAAATCATTCATTGAAGGCTAAAGGCTTTACTATTGAGTGGAATGTTCTGAATTGCCATAAGGGTTTTCATTTTGTAGGGTTAATAAGGATTCAGGAAGAAGATGATGTGGCATTATTTGGGATACTCTAAATTCTCCTGCCTCTATTTATGTAGTTACAGAGTAAACGACCAATTTCCTTCAAGTTTAGAATGAGTGGAATTAGAAAGAAGTTGATCTAGTTTACCTGACTTCTGAGGTAGGTTTTGAACCAGGATGAGGAGCTCTGATAGAGATAAGTTCTATCCTAGTGAATGGAGGCTACATGCAAAATATGGGGGTAATTTTACTACCCCCATCTTCTGCATGACTCTAGCTTTCAATCAAAATAGATGCATTATGTATCTTCATATCTCCCATTTCCCCAACATAGTTTTCCAGGAAATCCCCATGCATTTGTATTTCCAAAGCCACATTTTTATTTGAGAGTGCATGGTTGCCTAGGAAAATCTCATGCATTTACTTTTATTGCCCATGACCGATCGGGAAAGTTCCATGCATTTATTTTCAGAGCGCATGGTTGACCCAGAAATTCCCATCACCATGCATTTATTTTTAGAGTGATATTTATATTACGTTGTCACCAACAGTCTAGAAGAAGCTTGGCACTTACATTTGTATTTGTATTATGTAAAGTAACATATGTTATTTATAAAAAACAAGAGCTTGGCACTTGCATGCTCTACTCATCTTTAAAAATATATGTAATAATGTGACATTGTAATTTAATTGTAATAAAATAAATGGTTGTGTTATTCTTGATTTTTAATTATGGGAAAAATAGGTTTTGATGGGACCTGAAATCTAGTACATAATTATTTTGAAGAGACCCACAACCCTTTCAAAGGAAGATAATTTGCAAGAAAGATAAAATACATACAATCAACATCCCAAAAGCGGCTATGAAAAGATGAAACACGACTACTCAACTGCAACATTCAGACACAGGTCCAAGAACCCATTACAACCTAGTTTTAACTAGGACTAGAAACCTATAGATACATAAAGAACCCACCTGCATCTTCCAGGCATCAGCATACCAACCGCTCATGGGAAACACCATAGGGCCAAAAGAGATCGCAAGCTTAATGGTGTAAAACACCATTAGGCCCATAATCAAAAACTCCCACAAATCAAACACACCCAACTCAGTAGGGGAGTTAGACACCACAAACAACCACAGGAGCCCAATGACCATATTGCAACACTCCTCCACCACAAAGGGAAGGTAGTAGAAAAACACAAGAACTCAACAACCCTACAACACAAGCTCATCTGGTACCAAGAAACCAACTCAGCCTCCACCTCTAAAGGAGAGAGCTCCCCTCTACTAGAGAGGATATCACAACCAACTAATCTTCCATAGCCTATAAACTCCACTCCCCTCAACCTCCACCTCCATAGGAAAAGTGACCACCTTAATAAGATCAACAACTGAGGGAACCAGAGACCTTCACCTTCCAAAACCACCTCAAGAGGAAAGGAACCCACCTCCATAGGGTCTAAGGAGAAATCTAGCACAACAACCAGACAAGTAGTCGTAGCATCCTTCAAAAATAGTCATAGCATTCAAGTCATTATTCATTTACAGTAAAGAATTATTTTTTGAGTTCAATGTCTATGAATCTATTCACGTCTATTTTTTTCCTTTAAGAAATGAAGTATTATCTATTTATGAAATAATTGCATGCAAATTTAAAAGTAAAAATAAAGCAATACAAATGAAAAAAGAAATTTTCCATCAAATTGACAAAAAACATTATAAACACTAAAAGTTGTCACTCTTGTTAGGGTTTACTGAAATGTTATTGATTTCTAATTTTTTGTTGACCTTCTCCCCTAGTTTCCAATATCATTATTAATTTTATTAAGTCCTTTGCAATGTTAAGTTATCGGTCCCTTGGCCTTGATGTCAATCCTAGCACACTAAAGTTTAAAACAACTTTAAAACACATGTTTATTTTTTATATCATAAATTACTCAACCATTCGATGAAAAATTGATGTATGGTTGTAGTTGCATTCTGGAATGAAATGCACATAGTGCTAGGCTTGCAAACTTAAACCTCTAGAATCAACCTATAACTATTAGATTTACAAAGATCAATGGTTTAGAAATTTTTTCAATGCACAACAACCATGTACTAATTTTGTAGTCCAGAAGCAACACATCAATGTTTAAATGTTTCATTCACTTTAATTTGTCATTGATCTCCCCTAGTTCTTGGTATCATTATTCATTAAATATTAAGCCCTTTGGAACATTAAGTTTCTGACCCCTTTAAAACACATGTTTATTGTTTATATTATAAATTTCTCAAGTTTCAACTATTTGATGAACATTTGATGGATGGTTGTAGTTGCATTCCAGAATGAAATACACATAGTGTTAGGCTTGCAAAATTAAACCTCTAGAATAACCAGGCTATAACCATTAGATTTACAAAGATCAATGGTTTCTAATTTGTTGTCAATGTAGGACTAAATGGCTTGTTTTAAATGCTATCATCCATGTACTAATTGTGCATTTCTAAATGTTGTCAGCCATGTACTAATTGTGTAGTCTGAAAGAAAGACATTGACCTTTCATTCACTTTAATGTTTGAAAAAGAAAGCACTTTCTACTACTAAGTGATTTTTTTTTAAGTGAGAAGGTCACCACATGGGGAGATTTCAGTCTTTAGATTGCTCATTGTAGTGCACCACCCTGTTTTGGGTTCCATAGTTCCACTTCCAACAAATCCTTTCAAGTTTCTATGACTTTCAACATTAATCTTTTCAAGAATCAAAATACAGATAAGTGAAAGAATTCCTACGGCTACATTTCATCATTTGACGTTTCTTAAAATCTTATTTTTTCAAACTTTAAATTTTGGGTTTAGGGTTGAGAGACTTAAGAATTAAAAAAAATTAAGGAGGACTAATAGGGATTTCATTGATAAATACCATGATATTTATGATCCTAAAATCTATGGCAAGTTGGTAGGTGTACCTTAGAACTTAGATTTTCATCTCAGAATAAGGTTGCAAAGAAAATGCAAGCTAATAGTATCAGTGCACCGTGGGTAACTGGATTAGGGTGCATGATGTTACATGAGGTTTTCCCTTGCCCAAAATTATGATGATAACACAAAGAAGTGAATTTTTAATAAAGATGTAAAGAAGAATTATTATCCATTAATACAAAATAACTTGGAAAAGTGTTGGGGTTTACAACTGAATAATTTGGAAACATCCACATTGACCTACAAAATATTTCTAGTGATTATGAAGCAATGGATGAAAGGGAGAAAAATTCTTTCATAAATAAAACAGTTATGGATAACAGGGTATGTCCAGGATCATGATGGGCCAAAAAGTGGCAATATGATGGGTATGTGGCTGACGAATTTTTTTTTACCCAAAATTGATGTAATGAAAATGGTTTTTAAAGGAGAATCTTAGCTTTCCAACAATATAAATTATTGTTTACTTTGAATTTAATAAATAATTATTATTCATTTTCTATTTGAATTATGACTAAAGTCCTGATTGATAGGCTGATTGAAAAACATCTATTGCTTTCAAAAAATATCACATTTCTTGAATCCAAAACATATGTGACATTCTATGCTTACTTATACTATAGGATTAAAAAAAAAAAAAATTGAATTTGATGAAGTTTTGACCAAGTTAA
>VDFB02022928.1:0-13210 GCA_007258455.2 Sequoia sempervirens | reverse complement strand
ATTATGTCGCCAAGAGTTATACCGAAGATCCCTTATCATCGGCGAGACTTACATTCTTCGCTGGGACTTCTTCCTGAACCATTTGGGTTACTGATAGCCATCGGCTAACGGCAAGACATCCTTCAGTCGCTAAGACGTTTCTCTGAAACCATTTGTGTTACACCGATGAACAACATTTGAACCTTCGTCGGTGAGACCTTTGCACATCAATAAGACTTCTTACTGATAGACTATAAGCTACACCAAAGACCAACATGTAACATACTGTCGGCGAGCCTCTAACACTTTGCTTGGACTTCTCACCGAGCCGCTATAAGCTACCCCAAAGCCCGTGATCGCCATGAGTCTCCCCGATACATGATTGAATGGCCTGTCGGCCAAGGGTCTCCCGAGCACTAAGAGGTCATACCGAACACTCCTTATCACAGCGATAGCTCCATAGTGAAAGCATTTGGCAAGACAGAAACTAGGTCACAACGACCTATACAAAACATGATGCTACCAATCTGCTAGTCGGTCAGACATAATAGATGTCATACCGACTTTGCTCCAATGGAGGTTTCAGCCTGTATTGATTGAGGCACATATTTCCAACAATCTCCCACTTGATGAAGATCATACAGGCACCTCCAGAGCACAACATAACTTACTAAAAATCATGGGCACTAAGGCCCATCGAACTGGCACACCACCTGAACTTGTTTGTGCTCACTAGCTTCGTCAATGAATCAACAACATTCTCCAGAGTATCAACCTTTTCCAAACTAACATTTCCATCCTCCAGCATATCTCGTACAAAGTGATATTGTACGTCTATATGTTTCGTTCTGGCATGGAACCTGCCTACATACAATTGTAATTTCGATCACTACAAAATAGCATTTCGCATCAAAACTACATAATGTTAGGAACACACAAACATTTCAACTAAATCGCTATTTATAAGTACACATGATAGTTAGCTATGTATTCACTTTCATAGTGGGACAAAGCAACTATAGCCTTACTCATCCAACTCACTGCAACACCATTCAACATGAAATGTATCCAATCAAGCGACCTCCCCGCTGCCAATATCCCCCGCCCCAATCGCACCTACATATCCAATGCACGCCGAGAGTCCTCTCAGGATTCAACCTCAATTTCATGATAACACAAAAGAAAAATCTGAAGTACCTCTCAAATATCTAAACACTTTTCACAACATCCCATCAGATTCTTCCCCTGGATGGCAAATCACTAAGAACTCCCACGCTTAGTAATGTTTGGCCTTTGTACGTATCTATTGCATACATGAGACCGCCAACCCATCTAGCATAGGGTACACACTAGTCATGTCCTCCATCTCAATAGGAGATTTTGACAATCCTCAATGTGATAGCTTTAGTTCTCGCATGACTGGAACCACTTCGTAGTCGCTTTTGCAATCATTCATACAAATATCTCAAGAATAAATTTAATATACTTACTCTGACTGAGCCATAGTTTTCTATTCTTCCTATCCCTGGTTATCTCCATCCCCAGAATATACCTTGTTGCACCAAGATCCTTCATTTCAAACTTAGCAAACAACTAAGACTTAAGATTAGAAATCATTAGCTTACTATTGCCTATGAACAACATATCATCGACATAGAGAGCAATAACAAGTACTTGATCACTTTTAGCTTTATAATATATGCAGTGATCAGATTTTGATCTCACAAATCCAAAAGACAATACAAAAGTATCAAATTTTTGGTACCACATTCTAGGTTACTGCTTTAACCCATACAAAGACTTCTTTAATTTGCATACCGCTTTTCTTTACCTTTTTCAACAAAGTGCCTGCCGGGACATATAGATTTCTTTCTTCAAGATCACCATGAAGAACAAGTATCTTCTACATCCATCCGCTCGGACTCTAAGTCATATGTTGTTGCAAGTGACAAAGAAATCTATCGATGTCACTTTAGCTGGGCTGAGAAAATATGATTTCCCCATAATCACCCCTCACCTAGGAATAACCCTTTGCAACCAGCTTCTTCTTGTACTTTTCTAATCGCCATCTAGACCAATCTTTTTCTTAAATACCCATTTGTACCAATCAGCTTTTCTCACTTTTAAAGTAAGGGCACTGCATCTTAAGTTTCATTCTATCTAATGATGCCACTTCTTCATTCATGGCTTCCAACCAAGAATCAATCGACATTTTAAATGCCTCTTTCACAGTCCTAGGCTCATCAGTGCTAGAAATCAAAACATAGGCATAAGTAGAATCAATTAAAGAGAGCCCATCCCTATCTGGTTGTTTTCTTTCACGGGTCGACCTCCTCACTTGCTGAGGCTGAGGTTCTTCTTCAGAACTTTCAGAACTGCTTGAGCTCTCCTCAGTTTCAGGTACATTTTGAATTCTCAATTCTTCTTTCTCTAGTGTAGGAGGAATTAATGCTACATCCTTATTGTTTTTTGACTTTCTCTTTGACTGCAGATCCAAAGTGGAAGGTTTCAACTCATGAAAGATTACACTTCTGATGTATACAACCTTCTCTGTATTAGGATTCCAAAGCTTGTATCCTTTTATGACAACACTATAGCCAATAAAAATACATTTGACAGCCTTGTTCTCTAGTTTAGATCTTTTCACATCCGGCACATGAGCATGTGCCTCACAGCCAAAAACACGAACATGTCTAAGAGAGGGCTTCTTACTAAACCACGCTTCCAAAGGTGTTTTCTCAACAAGAACAGAATTAGGAGATCGATTAATTAGATAACATGCAGTAGATACAGCCTCAGCCCAGAATTTCTCCTCCAAGCCAGCACTACTGAGCATACTTTGTGCTCTCTCCATTACTGTCCTATTGAACCTTTCTGCAACTCCATTCTGCTGTGGAGTATAAGGTGTAGTCTTGTGTATTTTAATTCCATAGTCTTTACAGTATCTTTCAAATTCATCAGAACAAAATTCACTGCCATTATCAGTCCTTAAGCATTTTATTTTTCTACTAGTTTGATTCTCAACAAGGTTTTTAAATTTCTTAAACCGACTGAACACTTCTAATTTACTTTTCAGAAAATATACAAATGCTCTTCTTGATTAATCATCAATAAACGACACATAGTATCTTGATTTAGACAAATACAGAACATTCACTGGACCAAACACATTCGAATGAATATAATCTAGCAAACCATAAATCATGAGGACTGGAATAAAATGAAACACGGTGCTACTTTCCATATATACATTGCTCACATAATTCAAATTCAAGATTACAATCTTCAAGCCCCTCAACCAGGTTTTTGTTTTTCAAGGTTTTTAAACCTTTCTCTCCTATGTGGCCTAACCTATGATGCCAAAGCATAGTCTCTACAGAAGTTTTACTTCCATAGAGTTCACATACTGTATACTCTCTTTTACTCATTACAACTTTCGCTGACTTTCTAGAGACACAGGCTTGAACATGTATCCTAGCCTGTGGTAACAATTCGAAAGACCTCTTAGCCAAAGACCATTGGAACCCCAGTCATCTTGTACCCATTTCCAGAGAACGGTCTTGTACCCAATATCATTTAGCATATTTATAGAAAGTGCTCTCGAGCCAGACCGTATATGCATTACATTATTGATTCCCTTCTAATTCTACCATCAAATTGTATCACTTCCACGGCCAACTATCCTTCCTTAAAGTTGAATCACTTTGCCAAGTACACCTTTCCACCATTGTATCTCTTTTCCTATACTTAGTGAACCATTCTCTATGAGATGTCATGTGGAAAGATGCCCGAAAGTTTCAAGTGCCTTGTAATGAAGCCACCATCAATTGGAAGGAGAACCACATCTAAGAGCCCCTTCTTTCTCCTCTTTACAATCCTTCCTTCTGACATGACTAGGCTGCTCCACAGCTCTAGCACTTCACCTTGACTTTGCCGTGAGACTTTGATCTCCCCTCTGATTTCGATTTGGACTTCTTGTCCTTCTTCTTGCCTTTCTCTTTCGGTCTTCCTCTGATAGCAAGAGCTTCCTTCACCATCTCAGAATATTTCCTTCTCATCTCTTCTGAAAGCAAAGATGCAACAACATCTTCCATCTTGAAATTCGATGTTGTACTCCCAATAGCCATCACCAAATGATCCCATGAGTCTGGCAAAGAACACAACAATAGCATACAGTGATCCTCTTCTTCAGTCTTCACACCAATAGATGTCAATTGAGCAATCAGCATATTAAATGCATTCAAATGATCAGCTACAGACCCTCCTTCCTGCATTCTCAAAGAATACAGCTTCTTCCTCAGGAACAGTTTATTCACCAAGGACTTCCCCTGATAAATAGACGCCAGTCTCTTCCACAAAGAAGAGGCAGTCTTCTCCTCATGCACATTCAGAAGCACTGAGTCTCCTAAACAGAGCCTTATCAGCCCCTTAGACTTCCTATCTGCAAGGTCCCAATCTTCTTGCTTCATGCCTGTAGCTTTCACTCCAGCCACAGCAATCCAAAGATCACGATGAACTAGAAGATCCTCCATCTTGAGTTTTCATAACTCAAAGTTACTGCCATTGAACTTCTTTATTTCAAACTTTCTAGACGTGCTAGCCATCTCAGCCTGTAAACAGAAATAACAAACTCTACAAGACTCCCACTGAACAGAATTGACTCAAAAAACCCAACGTACCCACAAGGATAACACAACTGGCCCGGCTCTGATACCACTTGTAAGGAAAAATCAGATGCGGAAACAATTCTCCTAATGTCAATACCTAAGGGAAGAATGTAGATATACTTTTAATTTTTCCAATTACAGTTCAACTAAGATGCACTATGAAGTAAATAACAGAAACAGAGTAATTGACAATCACACAAGAACACCAAATATACGTGGGAAAACCCTTACGAGAGAAAAACCCACCACACCAAGAGAATTCACTTTGTATTACAGCAATAAAGATTACATACAAGTTTCAGACTTATCTTTCTGATGTCTGTTTACAGCAGCATTCACCATGAACAATCTTCAAATAGAAACTTTCAAATTATAGCCTTTACAGATTAAAATACACTTACTGATCATACGATCACCCAGCAATCTGTCGATTCAACCTTCGAACCAACCAACCGATCACAATCTGCAATCACAGAGTATATCCCTGTTGTTCCATGTCCATCGAGCTTCCTCACAGAACCGTCACAATGAACTCTCTCCCAACGGTTCCAATTCGGCTCCTCTTATTGGTACATGAGACTCCACATAGGACGGTCAAACTGTCAACAGAATTTGCACTGTATTGGCATCTCGGTGAGACACTAACAGTGTCTCGGCAATGCCACATAACCTTCATATCGATGTCGCTAAGAGTCACTGTTATCGCCAAGATGTTCTATCAAGCTTTCAGTGTTACGCCAAAACACCAACCAGTCGCCCAGACTTATCACTTTCGCCAGGAGATCATAGCGAGTCACAAAAAGGTTATACCGAAGTCACAAGTCATATCGAGCTCCAAAGAATAGTCAAAAAGACTTCCATCTTTCGCTGAGAGAACATACCGAACTCCAAGACTTACTCTGAAGGCTTCAACATAAAGCACTGTCGGCGAGACATGTTACTTTCTCTAAGACATCACACCGAGCTCTAGGACTTACCCCGAAGTATTCTGTCACCAAGAGTTATATCGAAGATCCCTTATCATCGGCAAGACTTACACTCTTCGCTGGTACTTCTTCCCGAACCATTTGGGTTACCCCGATAGCCATCAGCTATTGGCAAGACATCCTTCAGTCACTAAGACGTTTCTCTGAAACCCTTTGTGTTACACCGATGAACAACATTTGAACCTTCGTCGATGAGGCCTTTGCACATCGGTAAGACTTCTTACTGATAGACTATAAGCTACGTCGAAGACCAACATGTAACATACTGTCGGCGAGACTCTAACACTTCGCTGGGACTTCTCACCGAGCCACTATAAGCTACCCCGAAGCCCATGGTCGCCATGAGTCTCCCCGATACACAATTGAATGGCCTGTCGGCCAGAGGTCTCCTGAGTGCTCAGAGGTCATACCAAACACTCCTTGTCACAGCAATAGCTCCACAGTGAAAGCATTCAACAAGATAGAAACTGGGTCACAGTGACCTATACAAAACATGATGCTACCAATCTGCTAGTCGACCAGACATAATAGATGTCATACTGACTTTGCTCTAATGGAGGTTTCGGCCTGTATTGATTGAGGCATAATTCCAATAGATATTAGCGTGGAAGAGAAAGGAGGATGAAGATGGAAAGCTAGATGAGAAATGATAAGGGAACCAACTTTCATGCTTACATTTTTATATTTATCATCATTGGGAAGATTATTGTAATGGCCAACAAACACCATGATATGACGTAGACCAAGGTGTGCAAGGTTGTACCATCGCTCCTCTAAATCTTGTTGTCAAGACATCCTCGAGGAACTAGCATCATGATTTCTAAAAGACAAAATAAGCATCATAAAATTAAATGCCAAGTGCTTGCCAAGTGTCTGAATGTCAAAATGTCAAGTTTGTCAAGTGTGGTGGAATGTCGGATGTCTTGGTGTCAAAATGTCAGGGTTGACGATATGAAGATGCCAGATTGGTGTCGAGTCCAGGAAGGACACATTTGAACGATGTCGAGATGTCAAATTCAGAAAGGACGCATTCTGAATGACGTCGATGCCAGAGGGATACCAAATTCGGGAAGGACACATCCCGAACGAGGTCGATGTCAAGATGTCGGATTCAGGAAGGACACATCCTGAATAATGTCGATGTCAAGAGGAATGTATCTCAAATGTCGTGAGAATCCTCAAAATGCTAGATGACTATGACAATTCCTAAGAAGGACACATCATAGGGCATGTTTAAATGACGGGCTATCCTTCAGAAGGACACATCTAAAGAATAAACAAGATTTGATTGGTTTGACTAAGTTTGACCAATTTTGATATGCCAAGATGATTGTTGTGCTTGATTGAAAGATTGTAGAAGTTCGATTGGGTAGATTGTTCATTCAAATTTTGACAAAGATGATGATAAATTTAAAGACTATTTCATGTGTGTGAGAAAATTGTGCAATGAACCCTAATGGACTGACCTAGTGTGGCCTCGGGGGCTCATCAATAGATGGCCTTGCCTACATCATACACTCAGAGACCTCATAGTTCGACACGACGAATGACTTTGTCTTGTTGACCAAAGATTGAGTCATGACTTATTTTGACAAACCTACTAGGACTGACCTAATGTCTCAAGGGCTCGAAGATGAGCCTTGCCTACGTAGCAAGTGCGTAGAGACAATGTAGTTCAACAATGACAAAGACTAATCAAGACTTGAATTGACGTGACTATGTTGACTGACATGACTCCATTTTTTGGAATTTTTGTGTTTTCTTCAGGACGTTTTTCAATTTTTAGGTCTTTTTTCAAGACATTTTTTTATTTTTATATATTTTTTCAAGACATTTTTTTATTTTTAGGTCTTTTTTCAGGACATTTTTTTATTTTTAGGTCTCTTTCTTAGGACATTTTTCAATTTTTAGGTCTTTTTTCAGGACATTTTTCAATTTTTAGGTCTTTTTTCAAGACATTTTATGATTTTTCGGATCACATGCGGTACCACTGTAGTCTCATGATAAAAGTTTTCCCCTAGTCAAGTTGAGGATGAGCTAGGCAAAATGGAATGTAAAGAAAAGGCATGACTAGCATGGACAGTGGACAATATGCAAGACTTGATTTCAACCATTGTCAGCCATGGACAAAAATTTCATGATGTCAGGGTGAAGTGTTATGACAAATGTCAGATAGAAGTATGTTTATTAGGGACAAAGGTAGATAGAGTGACAGTAGATGGCACAACAATGACTGACTACACATGGCGCATGTTTCCTAGGTTTTCACCATGGTACTTATCCAAAGTGCCTATTTACTAGGTTTTCACTATTGGACGAATTATTTCTCTTTATTTTTGTCTTCTTTTTTTTTTCTTTTTTTTTTGGTGTCACTAGGACGCCTGTTTGCCAGGTTTTCATCAAGGTGACGATTTTTTGTATTTTTCAATTTTTTTGTATTTTTTTTAAGACTTTTTCCCTAGCTCTCTGAAGCTAGGTATAAAATTGATAAATGCCAAATCCATGGACTTCCTTGATGATGCCCTGATCTTGTGTGGATGACCATGCTGGATGAAAGGACCTGATTGGGATGAGGAGTAAGAGTGGAAGATATGAAGGATGATAGATGTGATGAATGAAAGAGGCTATGGTAGGATCCCTAATGTGCACACTATGTGGGCCACCAGGCCTCAGCCGAAAAGGAGCTTGGGAAACCAATGAGCTAGAGCACAAGAAGGAGTTGTCGTCAAAGATACATTGAAAGACATCGCCAATGGAGGGATATGATGGATATGTGAACATGGATGGATGGAACAAAGTATATGGTATGAGTGAGAGTGACATGGATATAGACCTTGGATCAACAGGCGCTTTGTTTGACTTTTTGCCTTGATAGATGCCCCTGGTGATTTTTGATGGAGAGGCATACTTTGAGATCGACTTTTTCTCATTTTCACTTTTGAATTTTATTTTTGTTTTTTCTGATAGCTTTTTATTTTGGCTATGGGACTTGTCTTGATCTTCTTTTCTTTCTTTTGATTTTTGATCTCCTTTTAAAGATATCTCGTTCATTGGAGCTTTTCCTTTATTCTTTTCTTGAGTTATAATTTGTTGATCCATGTCTATGATGTTGGAAATATGTGCCTCAATCTCACAGGTTGAAACCTCTGGAAGAGCAAATTTGGTGTGACATTCCTATTGTCTGGCCGACTAGCAGTTTTAGTAATCTTGTCGATTGTTCATGTCGCCGAGATAATGTTGATGTCTTGCTGACTGGTGTTATTGTTGTGACTTGTGGCATTCACTGTAACCCTCTACCGAGTGGAGATCTCTGGCCGACAGGCCACTCTTATCGTATATCGGGGAGACTCTGGGTGACAAGCGGTGTCGAGGAGACCCTTGGCTGAAAGGCTTATCTCGGTATGAAGTCTTATCGAGATTGTATGTCTCGCCGACAGGGTGTTACACATGTGATCATCAGAGTAACTCATATGCTTCGGTATGAATTCTTGTCGATATGGAGATGTCTCACTGATAGGTATTCACTTGGAGTCTTCGAGGTAACACGGAGGCTTTGCTATCTTGGCGACATATGTTTGTCTCACCAATGCTCATCGGGGTAACATGGAAGTCTCAGTATGATGTCTTAGTGATAGGTGTTTGTCTCAGCGATGTTATAGTTTGTTATCGATATGACTCTTGGTGAAAGGTGGTCTCGGGGTAACTTGGAGACTTCGGTAAGAACTCTCAACGATAGCAGTAAGTCTTGCTGACTGTTGGATGTTTCGGTATAACATAAAGGCTCGGTAAGAACTCTTAGCGATAGCGGTAAGTCTTGCCGACTATTGGATGTTTCAGTATAACATAAAGGCTCGGTATGATCTCTCAGCGAAGGATGATAGTCTTGCCGATGGGAATTCTATTGTCTATGTGACTTTGGAGCTTCGGTATGATTTCTCACCAATAGCAATAAGTCTTGGCGATAGCGATACAAGTGATGATCATCGGTATGAGGTCTTGGCGACACGACGAAGTCTTAGCGATAGCTTTCTGGACTCAGTGTAACCTCTTGCCGATAGTAATGACTCTTGGCGACATTGATGGTTGAGTCTTGTGGTATCGGGGAGACACGGTTAGTGTCTCACCGACATGCCAACATAGGTTGAACGCTTTGACCGAGTGAAGACTATCCTATGTGGCTTGTATTCGACCAATTAGAAAAGTCAAATGGGAACCGCTAGCAATTGGACCATTGTGGTCGTTACTGAGAGGAAGTTCGATAGACAGGGCCGTCATGGATATACTCAGAGATTGTAGAAGTAGTCTGGTTCGAAGGATCGGTTCGATGGTTGGGTGAATAGTTTGAAAGGTGATCAATGTGAATTCTATTCTGAGTATATTGTAACTAGAATCTTTTGTACAAGGTTGGTCATTGTGAAAGTTGTAATTTGACATCAGAAAGATAAGTCTAATCTCTGTATGTAATCTCCATTACTGTAATACAAAGTGACTTCTCTTGGTGTGGTTGGTTTTTCTCCCGTAAGGGTTTTCCCACATAAATCTGGTGTTCATATGTGTATGTCTAATTCTTTGTTTCTATTATCTCTTTCAAGTGCATCTTATTTGGACTGTAATTGTAAAATTTAAAGGTATCTCTGCATTCTTCCCTGAGGTTTTGACGTTATGAGAGTTGCTTCCGCACTTAGCTTTCCTTACAAGTGGTATCAAAGCCTGGCCAGTTGTGTTATCCTTGTGGGTACGTTGGGTTTTTTGTGTCATTTTTGTTCAGTGGGAGTCTTGTAGAAGTTTGTCAAATTCGAATTATAGATTGAGATGGTAAGCATGTCAAGAAAGATTGAAATAGAGAAATTCAATGGCAGCAATTTTGAGTTGTGGAAACTCAAAATGGAAGATTTGTTGGTTGATCGTGATCTGTGGATTGATGTGTCTGGAACAAAGCCTACAGGCATGAAGCAAGAAGATTGGGACCTTGCAGATAGAAAATCTAAGGGGCTGATAAGGCTCTGTTTGGCAGACTCCATTCTTTTGAATGTGCATGAAGAGAAGACTGCATATTCCTTGTGGAAGAGACTGGCATCTATTTATCAGGGGAAGTCCTTGGTGAATAAACTGTTCCTGAGGAAGAAGTTGTACACTTTGAGAATGCAGAAAGGAGGGTCTGTAGCTGATCATTTGAACACATTCAACATGTTGATTGCACAGTTAACATTTGTTGGTGTGAAGATAGATGAAGAGGATCATTGTATGCTTTTATTGTGTTATTTACCAGACTCTTGAGATCGCCTGGTGATGGCTATTGGGAGTACAACATCCAATTTTAAGATGGAAGATGTTGTTGCTTCTTTGTTATCAGAAGAGATGAGAAGGAAATCTTTTGAGATGGAAAAAGAGGCCCTTGTTGTTAGAGGAAGATCGAAAGATAAAGGCAAGAAGAAGGACAAGAAGTCCAAATCAAAATCAAAGGGGAGATCAAAGTCTCCTGGCAAGAATTCCAAGGTGAAGTGCTGGAATTGTGGGCAACCTGGTCATGTCTGAAAGGATTGTAGAGAGGAGAAAAAGAAGAAGAAGAAGAATTCTTCCGACAATGATTCTTCTCAGAGTGATGCAGACGCCTTCATTGCAGCCTTGGCTACATAGGCATCAAATGATGTCTGGCTGATTGACTCTGGAGCATCTTTCCACATGACATCTCATAGAGACTGGTTCACGAAGTATGAAAAATACGATGGTGGAAAGGTGTATTTGGCAAGTGATTCTTCATTGGAAATAGTTGGCCGTGGAAGAGTCAGAATTCAATTCCCTGATGGAAGAGTGAAGGGAATTAATAATGTAATTCATATACCAGGTCTAGCTCGAAACTTACTTTCTGTTAGTATGTTGAATGATATTGGAGTGGAAGTCACGTTCTCTGGAAATGGCTCAAGATGACTAGAGGCTCTATGGTGCTAGCAAGAGGTGCTCGTGTTGGTACCTTGTATAAGCTGGATGCTCATGTTGTTCAATGCAATAGTGTCTCTGCAAAGTCACAGAAAGCTACTCATGGAGGAAAAGAGGAAAGCATTCCTGACTCTGTAAACTCTATGGAAGTTAAACTTCTAGCAGAAAAGACTATGATCTGGCATCATAGACTAGGCCACATTAGTGAGAAAGGTTTAAAAACCTTGAAGAATAAAAACCTGGTTGAGGGGCTTGAAGATTGTAACCTCGAATTTGAATTCTATGAACATTATGTATATGGTAAACAACACCGTGTTTCATTTTATTCCAGTCCTCATAAATCTTCTGGTTTGCTAGATTATATTCATTCTGATGTATTTGGTCCAGTGAATGTTCCTTCTTTTTCTAAGTCAAGGTACTATGTATCATTCATTGATGATTATTCAAGAAGAACATTTGTTTATTTTTTGAAAAGTAAATCAGAAGTGTTCAGTCGGTTTAAGGAATTTAAGAACCTTGTAGAAAATCAGACTGGAAGAAAAATAAAATGTTTAAGGACTGATAATGGCTGTGAATTTTGTTCTGATGATTTCGAGAGGTATTGTAAAGATTATGGAATTAAAATACATAAAACTACACCTTACACTCCGCAGCAAAATGGAGTTGCAGAAAGGTTCAATAGGATAGTGATGGAGAGAGCACGAAGTATGCTGAGTAGTGCTGGCTTGGAGGAGAAGTTCTGAGCTGAGGCAGTTGCTACAGCATGTTACTTGATAAACCGTTTTCCAAATTATTCTCTTGTTGAGAAAACACCTTTGGAAGCATGGTCTGGTAAGAAGCCCTCTTTAAGACATATTCATGTTTTTGGCTGTGAGACATATGCACATGTGTCGTATGAGAAAAGATCTAAATTGGAGAACAAAGCTATCAAATATATTTTTATTGGCTATAGTGCTGGCATAAAAGCATACAAGCTTTGGAATCCTGATACGGAGAAGGTTATGTACAGTAGAAGTGTAATCTTTCGTGAGCTGAAGCCTTCTACCTTGGATCTGCAGTCAGAGACAAAGTCAGAAAATAATAAGGATGTAGTTGTAATTCCTCCAACACCAGATAAAGAGGATTTGAAAATTCAAAATGTACCTGAAACTAAGGAGAGCTCAAGTAGTTCTGAAAGTTCTGAAGAAGAAGAAGAACCTCAGCCTCAACAAGTGAGGAGGTCAACTTGTGAAAGAAAGCAACCTTATAGGTATGGGTTCTCTTTGATAGATTCTACTTGTGCCTATGCTTTAATCTCTAACACTGATGAGCCTAGGACTGTGAAAGAGGCATTTAGAATGTCTGATTCAAACTCTTGGTTGGAAGCCATGAATGAAGAAATGGCATCATTAGAAAAGAATGATACCTGGAGTTCGGTGCCCTTGCCTGAAGGCAGAAAAGTTGTGGGCTACAAATGGGTATTTAAGAAGAAAATAGGTCTGGATGGCAATGTGGAAAAGTAAAAGGCGAGGTTGGTTGCGAAGGGTTATTCCTAGATAGAGGGAATTGATTATGGGGAAATTTTTTCTCCTATAGCTAAGTTGACGTCCATTAGATTTATTTTGTCACTTGCAGCAGCATATGACTTAGAGGTCAAATAGA
>VDFB02022927.1:0-14621 GCA_007258455.2 Sequoia sempervirens | reverse complement strand
TCATGCCACAAACCATCCTTTGCTGAGAGGAGGAGGAAGTGGAAGTGGAAGGGGATCAAAGAGGCCTCCTCGTTCTCCAACACATAGTGACTTTGATGATGTTGTAGTAGAGAGCCACCCATTTTTGGGTAGAAGTGAAGATGATCCTGTTGGTGTGAAGAGAAGCAAGGGGCCATTAGAAACTGCATTTAAGCTTGAAGCTAGAGACCTTGCAGATCAAGCCGTTGCAAGGTGTGTATATGCAAACGGTTTGGCATTTAATGTTGTAAGATCACCATATTGGCAGGATATGTTGAGAAAGGCAAGTGACTGTCCACAAGGGTACACAGGGCCAGGTTATGAGAAGGTGCGTACCACCTTACTAGCAAAGGAGGTAAAAGGCATAAACAATGCATTGATTCCCATTAGAAATTCATGGAAAAAAACAGGGGTGTCAATTATTTCTGATGGATGGAAGGATGTCAAAAACCGGCCATTAATCAATGTGATTGCAGTGTGCCCTAAAGGGGCAATGTTTTTGAAAGCCGTGGATTGTGAAGGACAAGTGAAGGATGCACAATTTATTGCTAACATCCTTATACAGTGCATTCAAGATGTGGGTCCTGAAAATGTTATCCAAGTAGTAACAGACAATGCAAAGAACTGTAGAGCTGCAGGCATGTTGATTGAGACATGATTTGAGCACATATTTTGGACACCTTGTGCTGTTCACTCTCTTAACCTCATGCTACAAAAGTTGGGTGCGAAAATAAATTGGATCAAACAAATGTATGCTGAAGCTGAAGAGATCCAAATGTTCATCACAAACCATCAAATGTCACAGGCCATTTTTAGATCATTTTCAATGTTGGAGTTGTTGAAGGTAATTGAAACACTTCAACTTTTAAATTTTACATTTCACTTTAGTAATTACTATTTTATTTTTTAAACTCAAGCATGTCTTATTTATATTTTAATTTTAATTTTAAATTTTTGAATAGGTTGCAGAAACTAGATTTGCATCGAACACGATTGTCTTGAGGAGACTTGTGAAGGTGCGGGGGGCACTTTCTAGCATGGTTATTAGTCAAAGTTGGTCACTATGGAGGCAATCCAATACTGAAAGGGCAACAAATGTAAAACGGATGATCCTAGATGACACTTGGTGGGAACGAGCAGAATATCTTCTTAGATTCACTGAGCCCATCATGAGTATGATCCGTTTTACTGACATGGATAAGCCATGTTTGGGAGAGGTATATGATGGCATTGATACAATGATTGAGCAAATGAAAATCATCATCAACGAAAAAGAGCAAGATCCTGAAGAAACTTTCTTCAAAGAGGTGCAAACAATTTGTGTTGAGCGGTGGAACAAAATGACCACCCCACTACATCTTCTTGCATTTGCATTGACTCCCAAGTATTATAGTGATGAGATTCTTGCTTTGCCATCAAGAGTGCAACCATATTCAGATCTAGAAGTTGGTATGGGGTGTAGGAAAGCACTTAGTAGACTCTTCCCCGATCAAGAAACAGAGTATTTAGTTAGAGCTGAGTTTGCTGATTTTGTAGCTGGTGAAAATCAAAGTATTGGTGCTTCAATTGACAAGTATAGGATGGATGCTCATTCTTGGTGGTATGTCAATGGCTTTACAACACCACATCTCCAAGCTCTTGCAATCAAAGTTTTATCACAAGTAAGTTACTTAGTTTTTATTGCACTCTCTAAATTATATTGTTTACTATTTTAAAAATAATAAAATGGTTAACTTCAAATTTAAAGTTTGATTTACAGCTTTATAATTATAAGTTCCTCTCACTTTGTTTCAATAGGTTGCTAGTTCCTCTTCAACTGAGCGAAATTGGAGTACATACTCCTTTATCCACTCAGTGAAACGCAACCGATTGGCAGCAAGTAAGGCGGAAGAGCTTGTTTATGTGCATTCCAACTTGCGCCTTCTTACTCATAAAAAGAATGAGTATAAGGAAGGAGGCACGAGGTTGTGGGATGTAGATCCAGAGCGAACTAATTTGGATTTTTCAGCTGCCACACAATCTTTACTTTCTGACACTGTGGAGTCAGATATCCAGCATGCTTCCAATGAGAGTGCTAGCGGGGCTGCATGTGGTTCTATTAATTTACCTAGATCATCTAATGTCAATGATGATGTTGCTCTTAATCTTCCTAATGACCCATATAATGTCTATCATTAATTGTATTAACTATTACTTTGAGTTTGTTTTGAATGTTGAACCAACGAACAATGAATTTGATATAATTATATACCTATCGTAACATTCAAGTTTTGAAAATTTGATATCAAATTAATTTAGTATAATGGTATTTCAGATTTGTTATATTTATGGTAGTTCTAAGTTTTGTTTAGCATATGCAATAATGCATGATATGTGGTATTCTAAATTTACTTCTTGTTTTTACTTTTTTAGGCTGCAAATATGTCTATATCTATGATTTTTATACATTTTATGTACGGACGTACCCAAACGTACCCACACCAAAAAAAAAAAAATCGCCGCACTGCGATACCGCATCTGGTGACTCATCGCACTGCACTGACCTCGCTACTTAGACTAAAAACATGACTTTTAGAAGACCCTATAAAACCATAGAAATTGTGGATACCTCGAGCTCCGCAAACAAACAAAAAAGCAAAATTTAAAATTCATTTTACCATACAGAGAAAAACATAGTGATTTGAATAAATTAGAAAAATTATTAAAGCTGACAAGTCAAACTTTCATTTCAACCTGTAAGAAATTTAGAAATTAATAAATCCACTTGAAGAACTTGAAAAGATAAATAACAAAAAGAAGAAATATGAAATGAAATCAGAAACAAGACATAGCCCAATTTCAAAAATACATTTTGCAGGTAAGGGAAATGCACCAGAGAATATATGGAAGCAACCACTTTTAAATAAAAAACATACAATCCGAGAACATATGGAAGCAACCACATTTAAATAAGAAACATATAATCCAACTTGAGACAAATCACCAAGGAACCATTTCCACATATGGTCTAATTTATGGCATAGAGGAGACAAAACAAATAACTACTTGTAATATAGTGGACATAATTTTTCCATAGTAAATTTAAATAACTTAATAAGCATTTGCATATTTCTGGAAACAATTTTGTAAGTGTATTTTGCATCAAAATTTTGAATCACCGTGATCCAAAGAATGCTAAAAAAACATTTTATCATAAGAAGTGTATTCTAGGGAAGAAAAGATCTGTTATAGACTTGCATGTATATGAATCTGAAATTTGTCTACATTTAGATCCAGAAGACATTTAAGACCTCAATGCATAGCTGCACAAACCTGAAACAAGTAAGGATACAAGGTAGGTTGCTAGCAAAGATAATGATTGTAATTTGCACCTGTAGCTTAGAAAGTTTACTCCTATTGCATCTATAGATAAGAATGTCATGACAATTTCCATACCCACGCAACAATGGTTCAGAGGAATCTAGACAAAGTTTTGTAGGATATTAGGAAGCTAAATTCAAAGAACATTCTAGTTTGAATCATGTTGTTAGCAAAAAGACATGGAATACAGCATAAACCATTTTCTGGATTAACACAAATAATATTAAAAATAATGTTTATTTATTTATTTATTAATGCTCAATATTGTAAGATATTGTAAGATAGAGATAAGATCGTCTCCGATCTTATCTGGAGTTTCTTTTTAGAAACTTTCCAGTTTTGTAAATCTTGTAAATTATTTATTGAGCATCTCTCTCTTGTTAATACATCAATTAATTTACCAATTACTTGCGTAATATGGTATCAGAGCTCAGGAAAACAATTTTTTCGAAAAATTAATAATTTCTTTTTGAAATTATTTTGCTTAATTTTTCGAAATAATTTTTTAATTCTCGGGAAAAATACATTTTCAAAGGAAAATCTTCGCGCCCTAACTTCAAAGGTTTTTGATCAACATTTTTCGCGGGCATTTTTCAAGGCTCTCTTTCTCGTCACAAGGCCGACTCTGCGCATCGCCCATTTCCACATCGCCGCTTTTTGTTGGTCGCGTGATCTTCTTCGAGCATTCTTTGCTCCTTATCTGGCCGCGGTTTATCTTTGTTTGATTTCGTCCCTCTCAGCCCGCGGTTTCTGAGACTCTTCTATTGTTGTGAACGCGTTTCTGTGTGGCCGCGACTTGCAGCTCTTTCAACGCGTTTTGTGTTATTTGGCAACCTTCTAAGGGTCGTTTCTACTCATTGCTACGACGCCGAGGACTCTACTCTCTACTTGCCACGATTTTGTGAAGATTTCGAGCTGGTTCTCTGCAATTTTTTGGAGAAAATTTGGCGCCTAGGGTTCCAGCGACTTCGGCTAGGGTTTTGACCATTTTTTTCAAGTCAGAAAATTTTTTCGATCACAGATTCCTGGTGGGTTTTTCGAGAGCTCAACTGGGTTGGTCTCCGAATTTTCTGGGTGCATCGTTTTCCGTGCCTCGAATTTTGTGCCATCCGTACACTGTACTTCCTGCAGTCTGTACCTGAATCTGTCCCTGTTTTCTGCATTGGAATTCGTGCCTCGAGTTTCGTGCATCAGCCTCTTCTCAGTACCTCATTTTTCGTGTCTCGAAAAGCGTGAAGATGGCCAGTTTAAGCAATTTAATGTTGGAGGGCAGCCAGAGATTTAATGGCAAAAATTACAACACCTGGAAGCAGCGGATGTTAACAATTTTTGAATACCGCTGCCTTGATCAGATGATCCTCGGCAACGCTACTCGTCCTGAAGCGGCGGGTAAGGATCAGGATAAGTTTGATGAGCAGAATCGTGAAGCCGTCATGCTTATTAAGCTTTCGGTTACTGATGATCAGCTCCCTCAGATCCCACTGCGAAAATCAGCTAAGGAGATCTGGGATCACTTGAAGGATATGCATGAAACTTCCGACAAAAGCCGTGCGTTTTTCTTGAAGAATATGCTGTTTTCTATCATGATGGATGAGAAGACAACTCTGCAAGCGCACTTGAATAAAATCCAGGAGATCAGAGATCAGTTGGAGGCGATTGGTCGGAAAATGGAGGAGGAAGACATGGTTGTGATCACCCTGAAGAGTTTACCGAAGTCCTATGAACATTTCATAGAGACCCTCAACATTACGTCTGCTAATGTTGATCTCAAGTTTCCGAATTTGTGCACTATCCTGTTGCAGCAGGATCGCTGGAGACAACAGTTCGGTAGCAGTGAATCATCATCCTCCACGGAGCAGGCCTTTGCAGCAAAAACTCAGTCGAAGCATCATGGGAAAGGTCAGCCTTCACAGCAGAAAGGCTCAAGTCAGCGCTCCACCAGCCCGAAGAAGAAAAATGTTCAGTGTAACTACTGTCATAAATTTGGCCACATCAAGAAAGATTGCCGTGCTCGTTTGGCTTCTGAGCAAAAGAAGCAGGGAGGGTTTCAGAAAGCGAATGTCGCCGAGCACTCTGAGCAGAAGGAATCTGCCTTTTATGCACTGATGGCAAAAAGGCCGCAGACCATGTCAAGTCCTCTGCTTGGTACATAGATTCTGGTGCCTCGCGTCATTTCTCACATAGGCGTGATTGGTTCACAAACTTTTCCCCTTGCACTGACTCAGTAATCTTTGGAGGAGGTGAGGAATACACAGTTGTCGGCACAGGCACTGTTCAGGTTCAGTCTGGCGGGAGGGATCTCATATTCCTCAACGTATATTATGTACCTGATATCGAGCTCAATCTTCTCTCAGTCAGTCAGATCATGCGGCATTCTCCCCAGATGGATGTGGTATTCAGCTCGCATAGATGTTCGATTGTTGATCGAGAAACTCGCACAACGGTGGCCGTTGGGATAGAGGATCATGGCCTTTACAGGCTTGTGGACACTGGTGATTCTCCGGAGTTAGCCTTGGCAGCCAGACATTCAGTTGTCACCAGTCTTTGGCACCAGCGGTACGGGCACTTGAACGTGCACTATCTCTCTCAGCTTGCTCGGGAGGGACTTGTAGATGGCTTACCTGACATTCAGACTCAGCATCAGGGCATTTGTGGTGCTTGTCAGGCTGGGAAGCAGCATCGCACACCGTTCAAGGATGGCGACTCTTGGCGGGCTTCTAAGGTACTTCAATTAGTTCATGCTGATATTTGTGGTCCTATGTCTGTTTCTTCTGTAACTGGTTGCAAGTACTTTCTACTTTTTGTTGATGACTATAGTAGGAAAATGTGGGTGTACTTTCTTAAACAGAAATCAGAGGTTTTTAATGTATTTCAGAAGTTTAAGGCCTTAGTTGAAAAAGAGTCCAGTTCTTGTATTATAACTCTTAGGTCAGATAATGGGGGGGAATTCTGCTCTAGTGCATTCTCCAACTTCTGTGATACTCATGGGATAAAACGTCAGTTAACCACACCCTACACTCCTCAGCAAAACGGTGTTGTAGAGCGACGCAATCGTATGATTGTTGAGATGGCTCGCTTCCATGTTGTAAACACAGAGTGTTCCTACCAGTTTGGGCGTATAATACATCAGTCTATCTCCTTAATAGGTCACCCACTCATGCTGTTAAGGGAAAGACTCCTGAGGAAGTTTGGTCTGGTCGCAAACCTAGGATCAGTCATTTGAAAGTTTTGGCTCCCTTGTGTATGTTTGGATTCCAGAGGCCAAGCACACTAAGCTGGACTCCAAGAGCCAGAAACTCATGTTCACAGGGTATAGTGACAACCACAAGGCATATAGGCTGATTGATATAGACACTGATCGTCTTATCTTCAGTCGAGATGTTGTCTTTGATGAGGAACGAGGTCCATTTCACTCTTCCTCATCTGTTCAGCATTCAGAGGATCAGCCTCTACAGGGTCCTGATATGAGTATCCGACTTCCATTAGGTCCACCTGATGGGAGGGATGACGAAGACCTAGTCTTTGATGATGCTCAACCTGAGTTTCCTCCAGATGATCATGAACATCTCCCTGCTGAACCTGTTCCAGATCCACAACCAAATCCAGCTCCTCCTGTTGCATCTGATGTTGGCACATCTACTCTCTGGCCTAAATGGTGGGCTAAGACTATTGGTGATCTTCATGATGATGAGCTCATTGAGGGAAGATCGTCCAAAAACAAGAGCAAACATCAACATATAGTTAATTTTGCTCTCATGGCCAACATTCACAAGACATTATGAGCCCCGCATATATTCAGAGGCAAAAGGGATACCTGAGTGGGAAAAGGCAATGGAATCAGAATACCAGAGTCTTCAGAAGAATCACACTTGGGTCCTTTCCAATCTTCCTTCAGGGAAGAAGCCCATAAGCTGCAAATGGGTGTACAAGGTGAAGTACAAAGCTGACGGAACTCTTGACAAGTACAAAGCTCGTCTAGTTGCACGGGGGTTCTCACAGAAAGAAGGCATTGACTATGAGGAGACCTTTGCTCCTACAGCCAAAATGAGTACCATACGGCTTGTCCTTGCCTTAGCAGCTCAATTTGGTTGGAAGGTCCATCAGATGGATGTGAAGAGTGCTTTCCTCAATGGTGAGTTGAAGGAGGAAGTATACATGACGTAGCCTCCAGGTTTCAAAGTTGCTGGTCAAGAACAGAAGGTGTGCAGATTGGTCAAGGCACTCTATGGCCTGAAACAGGCTCCTCGGGCTTGGTACATAAAAATTGACACGTACCTCACAGATCATGGCTTTCAGAGGAGTCCATCTGACTCGAACCTGTATGTCAAGAATACTGGTAATGAGATTCTACTTGTTGTTGTCTACGTGGATGACTTGATCATTACTGGCAGTTCAGCACTTTTGATCACTGAGATCAAACAGGACTTGTGCAAAACTTTTGACATGACAGACTTGGGCCTCCCGCATTATTGTTTAGGTGTTGAGGTTTGGCAGACAGAGAGCAGCATTTTCATCTCCCAGTCCAAGTATGCTCGAAGTCTTCTGGATAAGTTCCGAATGCAGGATTGCAAACCTGCCTCTACACCCATGGAAAAAGGGCTTAAGTTGTCAGCTAAGTCCGATTCACCTGTGGTAGATGAAACATTGTTCAGGCAACTAGTAGGCAGCCTTATCTATCTTGCTGCTACTAGACCTGATTTGAGTTTTGCAGTGAGCTACATATCACGCTTCATGACAGCCCCCAAGGCTGATCATTGGGTAGCAGCGAAGCGTGTGCTGCGTTATGTGAAGGGCACTCCTGATTTTGGACTCTTGTACACTCAGAGTCACATCCTAAACTCGGGTTCACGATTCAGATTAGTAGGTTCACCATGACAGAAATCAAACACCGTATGTTCAATTTGGATCCGTACCACATGGACGCAGTAAGCATGTTATGCTGGCTCTCTCCCTCGATGTATGCAGTATCTGGAGCAAAGAAAGCAAAGATGTGAGGCAGTTTGGTTTCGCCGGATGCTTGCAGATATGCAAATATCTCAAGCAGGTCCGACTCCCTTGTTCTGTGATAATCAGGGAGTTCTCAAACTTGCCAAGAATCCGGTCTTCCATGAGCGAACCAAGCATGTGGAAACTCACTGTCATTTCATTCGGAAGCTGGTTGAAGATGGATCAGTTCAGTTGCTGTATGTTCCGACAGAGGATCAGACAACATACATTCTCACCAAGTCGCCAAAGATGCATAAGTTTGTAAAATCTGTGGGGGCATCTTGGTGTAGTTCATAGATTGAGCATTATGTGAGGGTATTAAAATAATGTTTATTTATTTATTAATTCTCAATATTGTAAGATATTGTAAGATAGAGATAAGATCGTCTCCGATCTTATCTGGAGTTTCTTTTTAGAAACTTTCCAGTTTTGTAAATCTTGTAAACTATTTATTGAGCGTCTCGCTCATTGTTAATACATCAATTATTTACCAATTACTTTAATAAATAATAGACTGACAAAAGGTGATGTACTTACCAGAACTACGAACAATTTGAATTAGAGTCAAAATATAAACCAACACTATAAGGAGATTGTTAGTGCTTGTACATTATATTTAAGATTCAAATTTCAAAATACAACCAAGGGTGCAAACACATACTGATGGATGTCACTGTGTAAGGTAGTTCAGAGTCAGACAACAAAATAGAGATGAAAACTAAGGGCAAAGAAATATGGGAGCATCTAGGGCACAACCATGTGCCAAAACAAGCTCAATGGAACAACAAACTACTTAACCAATATTTCCACAAAAAATGCAACCAGAATAGTCAGGTAACATTATTAGGCAAGGAAGCTATATTTGACTATCAAAGTGCATTTCCACTCACATCAAAGAAAGGGAATTTGCATGGGCCAACCCTGGAAGCACATTGAACATTATAACAAGTATAAGTGAAGATCAATTGCCTCATTTGATAGTAATATACAATACAGAATACAAATAGAAACATATTTTGGGTTCTCGGTTTCAGACCAAGGCAAAGATTACCTTGGAATTGCAACAACAATATATTTCTTAATCAACTCAAAGCTAGGAAGTGAAATTTGGGAGAGAATGTTGTTAACAATGGCATCAACTAACTACTGGTACAGAATGACCCCTTTTAAATGTTTACTAATACAGTTCTACAACTCAAAGGAGACTTCTATTAAGTAGCATTATATTTTTAGTTTTAACAGACAAACTTATTGTGATTCTATTGCTGATATGCAATGCACTTTAGAGTTGCAATAATCTAGTAACAAAGGGTATGTTTAAAGTTCTTGATGTTAAAGAATCATTACAATGAACATTGTAATCAAAATTCATAATGTCAAATAGACATATAACTGAGAACAAGCCTACACACAACTCTAGTTATAAAGTGATAACCATGTAGCAATAATGAAAAGATTATAGCAAATAAACTAGTAAATTAGTAGCCTAGTAGGTAGAATGTAACCAATAATATGGCTCATGTAACTAGATTTTTGAGAAATGTGGTGATTTGGAAACCAATTCATCTGTAATTTTGGGCTGATGAAGCTCAGGTCTCAAATACACACCAGACATGTATTAACTCATTCAGATTCAAAGCCTGGCTAAAGAAGGCATGCACCAGGGTCCTGCTGCAATCACAAACCAGGTGGAGACACACCAATCAATCGCAAGAAATTCCAGCAACCTGGGGAATATTTCAGCACACAGAAGGAATCATTCCAACCCTACAAATGATTTTGGTAGCCTAACCTCTGTGTACCCAGCAAGAGGGTTTGTACTACCTGCTCCATGCAACCCACTAATCCTGAATAATCTACAAGGGCTCTTAACATGTGAACAGTACAATGCATATTCAAATCTTTTGCTTACATACAAAGCAACTACAAGTAGGCAAATGACACCTTTTACTAAGAAATGAGAAACCAAAGCCTTCTAATAAAGGGAAAGTCTATGTCAAACCGTTTCCAATTTTTTGTTTTGAAATATACAGAATCGCGAGGACACTAAAAAAAATTGCCAATAACGTCCAAGAGGATGAAGCACAGATATTTTAAGCGCCATACAAAATAGATGAGAATATGCATGTACAAAATTTAATATTTGAGCATATGCTAGGACAAACATTAATAAAAATTATCTAACAGAAAAATCAGTTGACCCTAAATCAATATATTTATGAATTTTTCCCTTCAGCTACTCAATTTTGTAACAAGATTATTTTATTTTCACTCCCTCATGATAAGTCCAGTGGTCTGACTCAAAATGTTGGAAATGTGGAAACACTGACACAACTATATCCAAGATTACAACTAAATGGATCAGTTTAACAGACCCGTAGCAAATTACTGTAACTCAACTTAAAAGCATACCTTTAGTGTCAAACAATCTTGGTGGAAAGTTGAAGGACATCTATCACAGCAAATTAAATCACCGCCATCACCACAAAATCCACAAGCATCATCATTTTGATCATTCTCGTCAACATCTATGAAACGCATGCCGCCTTTTCTAATCTTGTATTCTGCAAACCATGCCTCAATTTGACACATTGTAAGTGACTTACCAGACCGAACAAAAATGTTTGGAAACGCCCTTTTAACTTGGCTACCCGCATGAGTACTAAAGTTTGACACCGTGAGAACCCTCTTACAGCACTTGCAGTGAATCCCATCCCTAGTAATCCAACCATGCTTCACTATCCTGTTGCTATTTTTATTCAAATATTGTACTGGCTCACCCTCAGACACAATACCAGCATCTATCAACCAACAGAGCACAGTCCTTTTGCTTGTAGAGGAAACACCTCTTTCACCTTTAGAATGAGAATTCCTTTTCCCAGAGCTGCGAACTGACAAAACGCATCCTCCTCTGCGATTTTTATTCTTTCCTCCTGGGGAAAAAGTGGTTTTCCCAACGACAAGCTTATTTTTAGTACCCAAATCGCCTGAACCCTCTGTGACCCATGAAGAGCGTTTTCTATTTTTTAAGATTGAAGCTAGTGTAATGTTGTCATCTTCTATGATAACTGTGTGTGTTTTCGTTTTAGATTCATTATCAATACCACTATGTTCCATGCAGCATTTAGGACATCTTCCCATTTGTGACTTATTGATCTGCCTGCCCACTTGTGATTCTTTTGACTTTCTTCCAGAATTGCCAACCCTTGGATAGGCTAACTTAGACTTTCTCCCTATTTGTGATACCTCACTCCACTCTTTAGTTGCTACAGAGTCATTACAGTATTTAGCCATCATGCCTACTTTTTCATTAATTGAGCATCTTCCTGATATGCCTCTTTGCTGTTTATCAAACTGTCTGCCTCCTGACCGATTTACTAGTCTATTTGAATTCTTGCCAAGCTCTAGTTCACTTAATTGCCTGCTTAACTCTCGCTCAACAGTAATCTCGCGTTCAGACTCTCTGCACACTTCTTGTAAATTACTCTCTGCCAGGCACTGTTGCTCCTCTTCTGAATTTTCATGTGATTCTGATTCATTCTTCAATGTTTTGGTTGAACCTAGCTGAGCATCTCCATGGTCCGATTTTCCTTTTTGAATGATGTGGAACTCCTTCAAAATGCTTTTTTTGCAAAGTTCATGAGAACATGATTCTGCATGTGTAGACTGTTCTAAAACTTTCCCATTTGTTTCCCTTTGCACAAGAAAATCATCCTCTAAATCACCAGCATCAGCATGTATGAAATTTTGTCCACAAGAATCACAAAAATTCCCATGCATGTTTTTAATGTCAGCAGCAGGAAGCTGATTGTCTGTGAACTTCTGTTCTCCAGAATTTGGGAGCTTCTCCCAAGGATTCTTTTTGTTACCATCAGGCAACTTCTTATATGCACTCCGTAGCTCCCTAGCACTTAAAAGCTTCTCTTCTGTGCACTTTTTCTTATTAACACGTGCCCTCTTCTCATGGGTGCTGCTCTGTTTCCGGGCATTAGAGATCTTTCCACGTATACTGCTTTCCTTAGCAGCAGATAATAGCATCTCGTGTATGCACCTCTGACCAGCCACATGGCATGCCTTCCCATGTACACTCCTATGCTCCCTAGTCTCTAAGTGCTTCCCGCACATTCCACTTTGGTTGGTAATTCCACACATGCTGGCATTTGATAGCTTCTCATTCATACTCTCTTGTTTGCCAGCCTGCATAGATTCTATACATGGAAAAGAATGTCCATTTATACATCCATGCACGGAATGCTTAATGTGATCATCAATATTGACTATATCTTTCTTCATTGCACATTCCATCCGCCTATCCTTTTTAAGCTTTTTTAATAATCGAAGGTCCTCTGTAAATACCATGCTCATTAAAGGATTAGCATCACTAACCTGATTGCCAGCACAGATATTCGCATTCTGCTCACCACCGTCTAACTGCATTAAAGATTCATCCAATTCAGACCAAAAATCCATTCGTCTCTCCCGTGGCCTCTTTTTAGCTCTCAACTGCCTATCATTGGGTGCATTTCCATTCTTCGTGGCATTCGCAACCAAACTCTTCCTCAAGGCATTCCATGCTCTTGGCAGGGACCAGAAAGCTGAGCCCGAGGGTGAAACATACACAGAATCTTGATAGTCTCTACCAATCCTAGGTTTCAATTCAATCTTCCAACCAGCAGCCAGAAGACGTACCTTTGCACGCTCTCGGAGATTCTTACGTAACTCTGATATTGGCACTTTCTTAGGAGTTTGTGTTTCCTTTGACAGCATGGGTAAGCTAAGCCTCCTGCAATTTTCCAACATGTTTTTATCCTTATCCTGGTCATCCAATGTTTTATCCCTGGCAATATTACCATCATTTAAATTGGTTTCTGGACTTAGAGTCATGGCCCTCTCCTTCAGCTCTGCTGAACTTTGAAGTCCATTGAGTGCTATGATTTCCCCTGGTTTTGTGGATGTGGCAATAGAGCAATTTCTATGCCCTGAATTTTTGTTGCTATTATCAGCATTAAGCTCATAAACTGTAATTTCTTGAGTATGGGGAAGTACAAATCTGCTTAAGAGCATATCCCCGTCAGGAGATTGAGCAATGGTATTTGTAATTTTCTGATTATTTTTCTTTGCCAAAACTGCAGATTCACAGCTATTTTCTGTATCCTCGTGATATGAATGGCTTACTTGCGCCTTACCACTAATGCTCCTATTCTGTTCTCCTTGAACAAGACCATCAAGGCATCGCTTCCCCTTCAATTCATCCAAATCAGTCTGAATTTCATCAGAAATGACATGGTTTTCATGAGAACCAGACACATTCTTTTTGGAATTAGGAATCTTATTTGCATATAATTTAGCTGACTTCCCTCTTTCCTGGAGAGAATCCTGTTGATCAGAAGTATCCAGATTTTCAACAGCTGCAAAATGCTGTGAAGCAGACTGAGTCTCCACATTCCATTCCCTTCCATGCTCTTGAAGTGAATTATTTTCTTCTGGTGCATTTTCCATAACCTTTGATTTCTTTGACATTCTAGAAGCACTGCATATACTTCTGCTAGATTCAGAGACACCAGAGTCCCTAAAATCAGCTTTTCCCGCATTGGTTTTTCCCTTCCTCAAGGTTGCCCCTGTTGAACCAATCCTCTGACTAACATTTTTATCTCTTAGCATGGAAACTTCAATACTGTGAGAAGCATTACAGCTTTTGCCTTCCATTCCAACGCTTGAAAAGCCCCTACTTTTATTACATCCTTCCAGTAAGATATCTGCTGTGTTCATGTTGCCTGACAAAATCTGTGAATCCTCCTCTCTGGGAAAAACAGACGTAACATTTTTGTCCTCCTCACTGGAGCTTTCTAAGCTGTCTTCAGAGCTAACACTCAACATTTCTGAACTAATCACAGCCCTAATCAATTCATTTGCTTCCTCTGCACATTTCCTTTTACATCCACGAACCCGTGACAACTCTGCCTCAGAATTTTGCCCATTCTCCTCCTTTCTCATCTGCATTGTAAGTATTACATCAGACGATCCACCAGCCTGCTTGGCCGTCTGAGAGTTTGCTCTACAACGCATATTTTCCAAAAATCCAACTGACAGCAGCTAGTCAATCATTTCCATGCCACAAACCAGACACGAATTTAACCTACTTCTCCCTCATCTTCACTGTTTTCCCACTCCTTCCCCTGATTGTTCATTTCTTACTCTAAACATCCAATCAGAGTCCTAAATGCTGCTCAAATTGCTCCTCTCGTTTCCCTTCTTTC
>VDFB02022926.1:0-29301 GCA_007258455.2 Sequoia sempervirens | reverse complement strand
CCATCAATCTTCTAACTCAACCTTAGCCTACGAGTTCGAAATAAGCTAACCACCATCAAACATGATCATGCTGAAAAAGGGGACATTACAATCTGCCCTCCCGGAAATTGCTTGTCCGCAAGCAATCTCAACAGCAAAGAATCATCCACTCCACCAGGATCCCAAGGATAGTGCCGTGAAATGTCCCTACTGTCATCAACTGTCTCCTGTAACTCCCAAATCTGATCAACTGGATCATCGTGTTGTACCTTGTCAATCTCAACACCATCTGTCATAGGAGAGAGGAACTCATAAGAAAGCAAGTCAAACTGCTGACAAAACATGCTCCCTAAGACTGCACGAGATAGGCTATCATCCCACATGTCTAACACGTGCATACTAGAATTGTGCATCCGAAACAGATCATGTACATGATGACTGAGAAAGAAACTGTGTAGACTCCTGACCATGTACACACTGGGAATCTCCTCAACGAGCTCTGTCTGAAATCCCGATGCACTAACGGAATCTCTGATACTATGATCAAAGCTCACCCTTAAACCAGGGTCAAGAGTAGAATCAGCATCCACCTCAAAGAGCGGATTATCACAAGAAGATGTAGCATCCGCCTCATTTTTTGATTCTTCTCCATCAGTATCATAGATTGGAGCTTGCTGATCATAAAAGTCATAACTGTACTGAGGAGAGGAAAATCCCTCTTGAATCACTTTTTGTTCTCCATCCAAATCTGCACTATAGCATGAAGTTGAATCTGCATCACTCACCTCATAATCAGCAACATCATGTGTGTTGTCATCAACCTCTAAGGTATTGCTGCTATGTACCTCATAGGATGTCTTGACTGGCAAGGTAGAAGCTGCTGTTATGACAATATCCTCACACACCTCTGTTGCCAAAGTCACTGTAAGTCCATCCATAGCATGCTCACCTCTTACATGTTCTTCTCTTGGAAGAATTAGAGATCTAAGGTGTGACTCCCTTTGTTTCTTTGCTTGATCTAGCTGGCTGCAGCGTTCCTTGACCTCTTGCAAACGCTGTTTTGCTTGAGCAGCCAACATCTTTGCCTTCTTAGCCCTTTGTAGCCACCCATCACACAAAACTTGAGTTTTGTTCACATCTTCCAAGGTCTGATATATAAAATCAGACTGTTTGTGACTTGAATCCACCAAACATTCTTCAAGCTCAACATGCAAAACTTCAATGCTAATGTTAGGAGATTCCATAACATGACCATCTTTATGTACTTTATCCGTCACCTCATGATTTTGTGAAAGTAATGGACTGCTGTTCATAAAATCAGAATTGATCTCAAGGCTGATATCATCTCCGTTAGTGCTGATAATATCTTCCTGGGGTTCAACAAAACCACTATCATGGTGTAAAACTTTCTCTTCAATAGAAGTTGTCTCAAAAGATGTTGTAGAAGCCATATTTCTGTACACTTCTTCTTTCATAGTAATTGATGAAGCATCACAAGGAACCTTATCTTCATGTGGCTGTTCTAAGGCAACTGGTTTGTCTTCATACAACACTTGCTCATCCTGAAGTGTCCTGTGCCCAACATCTACTTCTATGTAAGTCTGATTTTTGTCCTCCATAAGATCAGCTGTATGCTGGTCACTAACTGCTGATTGATCCCTTTTTAACCCCAACACATCAAGGAAACTCAATTTCTTTTTGTTTTGTGATGAGCTTTGTCTTGAAATGGAGTCTCTTCAAACTGCTGCAAGCTACGAGCTAATCTTTGTTGTGATGGCATAGGTTTCTGCTGAATATTATTTGAAATGCTCTCTACATTTTTCTGCTCACATTTCTTTGATTTGCTTCATTGCTTATTATAAACCATCCGATGCTCCATATATTGTTCGAAGACTAGGTGATCTTTTATCTTATCTAGAGATGCTATATATTCCTCATAAGCAACCATTACTTCATCAACAAATTTAGAAGCCATGATAACCACTTTGTTGTTCAACCCCTGTGTGAACAGTACCTGTCAAATTTGTCCTGGTGTGACCGCATAATTTTCTCTAACCCCACAAGCTGGCAGGATCAAAGCTCTGATGCCACTGTGATGAGCCCTGCTGGCTCTCAGCTCAAAACCCTTGTTTCTTAAGTCTTAATATGTTTTTTTAAAGTTTTTTAGAGAATTCTTAGTAGACAGAAGAGAAGGGGCGCAGCATATTTTTGCTTATAAAATGAAATTTAAAGCAAAAACTCACAAATTGGAATTACAGAAGCTGTTATTATATTGAAACAATTAGAATATGCATAACAGACATACCCGAGAATCTCCAGATATTTTAAATAAAGAAATGGCCAGATCTACAGCTGGAAATGGTGAAATCAAGCATGCAAGTACGCCATGACTCCAGAAGTGGATTCTCCTGCTCTGCAACTGGTCACAATGCTCTGAAAGGACAAGGCGCCAATGATAGAAGCTGAAACCCTCACAAAAAGAAGGCGTTTCTCTTAATTACTTCACACGCCTTTCTCAAGGCACAAAACCCAAGGCAGGCCGTACGGCCATGAAAGGAAGAAATAGAATCTCTGAAGGACGTCTCTGTAGCTGTGGAAAAGGCGCCACCAGTAGGAACCCTCAAGTTATTGCAAAAGAACAAACAACTGTAAATATGAAACCTCTGTCTGCAACTGTAGAACCTCTGTGTGAAGCCCTCAACTGTACTGATTCAGTTGATCTTTCACAGCCTCAAAAGTACTCAACACTGAAGAGTTTTCCGTTCTCCAATGGACAAAATGATCAAACCCTGGTCACAGGAGAATGCTCAGAAGAAAAATGCACAAGGCAATTCGAAATAGTCAAAAGTTAAGTTTCTATTGCCAAAAATGCCCTTTTATGCAAAGGCACGCATTCCAAGAAAGTATGCCACTTTTGGGATATTAAAATCTTTTAAAATAATATTTAATTCATCTCAATAGTTTATGAATTAAATACTTGGGGCACTTTATTCATTTAAGTGATTTAAAATATTAAATCACTTTTAGAGAATATTTAAGTGATTTAAAAATATAAAGTCAATTTGACTTTATAATTAAATATTAAATCAATTAATATTTAAATCACTTAAAAACCCATAACTCACTCAAAACACCATATAATCCTGTGCCGTCAGAAGCGATCGACTCCTGCACTGCCAACGCCTACTGTGAACCAGTCACTGGGCTCTGAACTGAGAACGACAAAACTCATCAAATAATGCCACTGACCCTCTAACCCAACCTGTTAGCCTACGAGAGTCTGAGAAATAAGCTAACCACCATCAAACATGATCATGCCGAAAAAGGGGACATTACACCTTAAGTTCCATAAGTTCAGTGGTTTTCATCCTATAGGGTACCTTGGAAATAGGTTCTAACCCTGGAACTATATCTATAGAGAAGTCAAATATTCTTTTTGATGGCAGTCCTACTAACACATTTGGAAACACATCCAAATTTTTTCTCAATATTAGATACTTCTCCATATCTGACTTTCCAGTTTCATCTATTTCACCATCTTCTAACTCTTGAAAAATCTGGAACTCCAAATCCTCAATATCCTTTTCAAGTTCTTATATCTTTACAGCAAATAGTTTACACTCTTTCTTCTTAGCTCTTAATAGTTGCATTGTCGCGATTTGACGAAACTTGACCTCTCTAGGTATCCCTTGAAATTTTACTTGATTTCCAAAATCATCTAGGCATTCTATAATTTTAGCATGGAAATCTACATTAGCCCTATCTCTCCACAACCAATTCATACCTAGGATAACATCATATGATCCTAGAGGTGCGACATATAGGTTTACTTCCGTAGAAAAACTAGGTAGTTCTGTCTTAACCTCGAATAGACATTGATCACGTTGGAGTATGGACAGACACTGAGAGGGGGGGGGGTTGAATTAGTGTCTGATAGACAGACCTAAAATTTTAAACCTTTTACACTTTGAAAAAAACTTTTAGGTTCAGATATCCTTTCTATTGACAACAGAGCAGAGTAATCACTTTGAGAGCATTCATGAAAAGAGGTAAGCAAAGATATGACAACATTAATTAGTTCATTTAGATAACTTGTGTGAGATATCTTGTATTTACAAAAGATGTGAATGACATTGTTTAACAATCAGAGCATGATAACAAAATAGGTGCAACTCATAAAGCCATGTACATGAAGACCAACATCTTTGAATCACTTTAAGACCACCAAATTTTAATGCAGCTTTATGTGACACTACAACAACTATGCAATTGAATGACATATGATAAGCATTGAAACAACAAAGAGCTTTATTACATTATGACAGATTGAAACATAACAATCTTGAACTGTGAGTCAATGAATGACATGTAATGTGATGGACTAAATGCTTTACATCACAACGTGCAAAGCATGTTTGGTTAAACATAACTTTTAAACCAGTTTGCAACATATGACCATGAAAGTACTTGTAACAGTAGAATACTGCATAAATAACAACTAATAAAAAACATTAATGCATCTGATAACTTATGAAAGTCAGATAAACATGAAAAACAATCACACAAAGACTAATCACATAACACATTATATGTCCCGAGTGGAAAACCCTCTTGGGGAATAAAAACCACTCAAAACTTTTTCTCCTTATTCACTTAGAACACCAACTCTACAAAGTTCAGGAGCACCAACTCCACACAAACCAGAAGCACCAAATTCCAAAGTTACAAGAGCACCAACTCCTCCACTTTTTAGGAGCACCAACTCCTCTACATTTCAAGAGCACCCAATCCACAAAGTACAATGAATAAACAATTATAGTATATTATTAAAACCCTAGAAGTGCAAATGCAGTCCTAGAATCTCAACAATAGACCATAAGGATTTTCAATGAGCACATTGAAGAGTGTTGTATGAGAATGACAACATCTTCCCAAATACAATAATCTGAGTAACAATATAAATATTTTCAATGCAATACAACTTCTGGACTGAACATCATTTTCTTTTTCCTTTCTTGCAGATCAACTCATAAAATGCCACAAAAATCCTTCTTAAATAAAATGCATAAGCATCTTTGCATATAGTTTTTGTAACTGTAAGAACCATCTCTAGTTAGGGTTTAAAAAGAACTATAACCGTAAAACAATTCTTTTAAACAAACCCTTTAAAAAAAATTAGATACAGCCCATAGATCTTCTTTTCCTTTTCTCATTTTTAAACAAACTCTTAATCCATGATAACAAAATCACTTCATTATCCGATAAGATTTTCTTAATCTCAAATGTAGATCATTTAACCAAAGTAAACACACTTTTTAGCTTCAAGAAGCATTAACTACCTTTACGTACTTTCTTAAAAAACAATAGAAGTAATACCTGATCATGCAATGAAGAAATCAAACAAATACCAGACAAAGATCAATGGAGTCAATCACAACTGCCCAGTTGAAGAAGCCATTGTCACTTTCTTAACAACTACCAACTCTTGCTGGCTCGTAGTCTGCTATCCATGCTTGTAACTAACTCATCTAACTCCTCAAGTGTCGGCCAAGAAGAATATATTTACAACCGTGAACACAATATTCTCATGGTGGCTAGGGTTCCAAACCCTTCAACAATAATATTGCCCTAAATTTATTTCTTTCAAGTCTATCGAGGACTTTATCAAACATAATGATGTTTTGAAGTCTGAAGCAAATCAAACACAATGATTAATAAACCATTATTATGTTTTTAAATCCCATGATAATTCTTCAGCCATGTATGCTGACAAAATCATTCCAACCATTCACTGCCAATGCCAAGTCACAATAAGTGAAATGAAGTCACATGAGTGTTGAGTCCCAAAAAGTACGATTTAGACTCAAAACATTAATCAACAATATTGATCCTTAATATCATTGCCAATTTTTTTAAAAAAGTCTATTCCATTGAAATCCACCCCATGCCTTTATCACATGCTTCGATACTCAATAGGAGTATAAAGTAAACAAATTTGTTTTACAAAAAATGTCGATGGTGTAAACACCTTTCCATTGTTCATGCCAATAAAAGTCAATAATAAACCAAGACTCTTATAACCACAACAAATACCAATATAATGTGATCAAATATCAACCAATAATAATGTTGCTCAAATACAAAATACCATGCAAGTTGATCACAATGTAGCTATGTTTAGTATTCAACATTGCAAAGTGACTTGGATAATGTCACTTGTATATTTTTTAAGATGACCAAGCAAGATTCCAAAAACAAGCTGTCAAAAACCTTGTAACATTGTATGCTTTACCATGTATCAAATGTTGACACCCTATGTGTCTTGAAGACAACAAATAATCTTGTATGTTTTGTGCAAACATAAGATGTGTAAATATCATTTGATTTGTCTGCCCAGATGAAAATGCAGCCATATAAAAACAAATGTATACCTCAAATATATTTGCCAGTATGTGTAAATCATTGTGCATAGTTTCTAAGATACTTGTTCAATAAGAAAATGTCATCATGTATACCATGTCAAACCTCAACTACCATATACCTGATCTATGATTTGAAATCATGAAAAAGATAAATCTGACTTGTAGCACCTTGTTAAAAAAAATGATAGCAATATTAGTAACCAACATGTATCAAAAACTGAAACATGGAAATCTGAAACTTGTAATTGCGTGCCATGAACCATGTGTAAAGACCATGTAAATCAACTGTAATCATCGTGTATCAAAATAAAACAAAAACTGAAACATGAAAATCTGAAACTTGTAATTGCATGCCATGAATCGTGTAAAGACCATGTAAATCTACTATAATCATCGTGTATAAAAACAAGTTGAGAATGCACCCTATCAACATCCACCGAGCATATCATCACATTCATATCAACAAACCACTTTTGACATCAAGGACACACCAAAAAAAACTAAGAGCCAACAGATCCAACTTTGCTCTTGTCTGGTTTGCATACTCTACATCCCAAGACATTGCCATGTATCCAACCTTCCTAGATAATTGCTTAGCTACTCTAGGTGAAATGAAATTCTCAGTTGCACCAATATCAATAAGAACATAAATAGGTAAGCCAAATAAAATACACAGTGTTTCAACTAGAGTTACTTGGTACTCTGCCTAACGATCATCCACAACTGCATGTATCTTTTGGTGAAACATCACTTGTTGGGTGGGTAATGGATTACCATAGTATGGTTGTGATCCAAAATTTATATTGGGACACTCATTAGCATAGTGGTTCCCTCTACATATAAAACATCCCGTAGCCAATCCTCTTTTCCCTATGGTTTCTCTAGACTTGTTGACATTTCCGTTAGCCTTGTTGGTATTACCAATACTAGAATCATTCCTTTTATGTTCTCTTCTAGACTCCTTTCCATTATTGTGAAACATTTTTCCCTTTTTCCTTGGAACATTTTGCATAGATTCCACCTTCTTTGGAGCTATCTTGTTAGGAACTTCCACAACCTCCTTATGCTCTCTACTTTCTTGACGAGTGGAGTTAGCCTTGAGATTTTGCTCCCGTTTAATTGCTTTCTCATATACAAGATCCATTGTTGTTGGACCATGCATATCCACTTCTCCTATGATCTGACTGTTAAGTCCCATAATAAAATTTCTAATGCAGAAGTGCTCATCCTTGTGATATATGGGAACATAGTGCAGAAGTCGGGTAAAATTCTCCTAATACCCGTTGACTGTCATATTACCTTGTCTCAGACCTTGGAAATCCAAGATTTTTTTGGTCATAGTAGAGTTGTGGCAACCATCTCTTATGAAAAATCTCCCCAAAATATCCCAATGTTAGCTTCCATGAGTTAATATTGAGTTCCAACTTTTTGTTCATCCACTAGTGAGAGGCTTCTCTTGCTAACTGATATGCACCCCACACGGCTTTAGTAACCTCATCATTGTTTTGTATTTTGAAATAATTTTCCATTTGGACAAGCCACACCTTAGCCTCATCTCCACCAACACTTCCATCAAATTTGGGTGGGATAATCTTCTTCATGTCCTTGGAAAGTTCGGAAGCCACGAGCTTCTTATTCCTTTCTTCAGATGGCATAGGTGATTTTTCCCTCTTATGATCATGGATTTCATCACGCCCATGAGAATCATTTTCTCCCTCATGCTCATTAATTGGAACTTCATTCTCTATCCCATCCTTAACTCTTTCCTGCTCAAGGTTTGCCAACCTTGCCAAGATTTGGTCAAGTCTAGCCTCAACTCCAGCGGGTCCTTGCCCAACCTCTTGGCTTCCGCTAGGATTAGTTCGTGTTCTCACCATCTTTATGAGATTGGTTTTTACTTGAATGTTTATCCATGTTAGACTAAATTATGTTATCAACTATCTTATGGAAAACATTAAAAATGGCATTCATATGCACATAAAGAATCCCACATAAGATTAAGAACACGCTTTTTGATAAACATATAATTTTATTCATTTCATGAGGATTTCAATATCCCTTTGATTACATGGAGTGAATATTCAGATAGTTGAGTGGAGAGTATCCCTCAGATTCACTCTCTGACACATAAATTAAGGGAGTATAACCTATAGATTGAGATTATTACACATCTCTATATTTTTGTTCATCCCTCATTTGTTCGTACCTATCCCATAAAGGATAATAGCCTTTAGATTTTTCATCCGATACATAGTTACAAGGTGCAATGTCAATATGGTGTTCATCAACAATATAGTCTACCTTTTTCACAGACATTTGTTCATGAGACCATTTCACATTTGGTTGATCTCGAGGTACATATCCCTCAAAATCGTTACTCGAGGAAATTACAATTACTTTTGCTAATGGAAGAGCTCTAGGGTCCCTAAAGATAATTGCCAAACTGACACTTTCTTTTGCGGGCATATCCCTGGAAAGCATTAATGACTTAGACTTCTCTAGTGAGATGGTCAGTAGGTAGTTGTACATAGTCTCCATCTTCATCTTTCTCTTCACATCATTGATCCGAGAGTGTGTGTGACTAAAGGTTTTAGTGTCACTCAACCAGATGCCATTTTCATAGTTGGTACCCTCTATTGTTCTAACGATGGCTTCTCTTTCCTTCTTAGCCTTGAGATAGCGCTCATTTTTTATTACTGACTTTTGAGCTGTTAATTTGAGATGCACCATCTTGGCACAAGAATTTCCAAACATTAGATAACATTGGACAAAAAGAATGATGAGCTCGTAGGTTCTAAAGCTAAACCTGGTAGCTTTGATACCACATGTAACAAACTAACCCTTCACTGAGGTAAAAATTCCTAAGTTTTCACTTTGCAAGTAAATAAACTATGTAACAAGCCATTAAAATAAAAAAAATTCTCTTCTTTATTGAGAATATACGGAAAAAATGCCATAACATAATACAATAAGGATTCCATTTCATTACAGTAATTCACAAGTTACAATCATACAAGATTACATACATTTACGAACATAGCTCAACAAGCTTTGAAATAAATAGCTTATAGATGGTCCAGGATCCTTCTTTTCAAATCTTGGTTCTTCTGTCACCTGCTATGGAGGAGAAGCATCACTCAAGCACTTTTTCTGCCAACCAAAAAATCTTAATGTGATCCCCTACACATCTATCCTTTAATAGATGGCCCTTCCCTTCAACAAAGAGATTGGTAGAGTAACCAAATAAAACCAACTGAACATAGTGTTGTGTCCTACATAACTAGAACTTGTAATCCCACAATTTGGAACTAGCATGTAATATTGGATCATGGTGAATTGATAGTGGAGCCAGAGGCTGTCACACTACTTTGGCCAAAGTGTTCTCATTCAATACTTCGAACGAAGGTCATCTATCACATACACTACTTAGGGATGATTTGACTTAGGGTCATCTTAAACTACGCATAGGTATTTCCTTCAATGGATAATCTATCATCCCAGAGATAACCTATCACCATTTTAACATACTTGGAATAAACCTACTTAACAAGTAAATACACAAGCTCCTTCCCATACAGGATAAACAATCCTAGGAGAAAACACAAGCTATTCTAGTCAAATCATTCACTTAGCTAAGAGTAACACATATGCCACTCATGTTCAATCATATCTAGTATATAATACCTATGATAAACATCAATCTCCTATTATGGAGTACATACAAGCACATCATAAAATAGTATAACAACTTCTATTTCCTTTTTAAAGCTATTCTAGTTTCCCTAAATGCAAGTTCTCATAAAAGACAATTCAAACATTCATAGAGAACAATCTTTCATAAATAAAATAACAAAGGAGAATATAGCTAGACTGATTATAGCTTCTCAAGAGACGTCACAATAAACTTCTAATACTCAAGTTGATGGAATACTTATCTCAAACAACAAATCTCTCAATATGATAGAATCTTCTCTCTCTCACACACAAATAAAATTGATAAAATGCAGAGTAAAAACTTGCAGCAATATATGCATCCTCACCAAGTGATCAAGGACCACTATTTATAAAACTATTTAGTAAATACTCAGCCTATAGTTTAGGCATTAGTTCTAACAGCAGCAGGCATGCATAGCAACAAATAAATCACAACAAAAAGGCAGTGAATATGTAAGCTCATACTTAGTAAAAACATCTACAGATCGACCTTGCTTGATCAACAACAACTATAGACTTATTCAAATTCACATATGGATAATTCAAATTATCTCCAACAATAGACATCTACAGGTATAAGGAATCAAAGGGGGCACCAAAGCTTCCACACTATTCTCAAAGTTGGCGCAGTTTCCATTCAATTAGAAACAGTCAATAACCAATTTGCGACACCATGCTTTCATCAACTTAGTTTGGGTGAGTAAATTTCAGATATTTATTCATTATGACAAAGTTGTCGACCAATAACTCACAGCTTAACAAATGTTGGTTCAAGCTCAAAGACATGGCACTTTAAGTTTTACCAAGTCAAAGATGTTCTTACCATAGGTGTCGACTAAGTCTACACCATGCATTGACATAATGCAACAAGCTATAATGAAATATAGTGTTCCATAAAGCGTGGAAGCAATAGTAAAACTCGGCTTCTCAAAGCACAGTCATAAGCAACTTATAATTAGCCTCTATTATGGTAAATGATAATTGATTCCCAAGCAATGGTTAATATATTAAATATATATTAATATATCTAATACTACATATATATACTAATACTAATATATATGTGTATATATGTATATGTATATTCATATATATATGTTAATATATATTTATATATATACCTTTCGCCATCAAGCAAGTATATATTTGATATACAAATAAGTATAAGAAAGATAGTATTCACATAATAAACACAATATATCGATTGTATACATATACATATACATATATATATATATACATATATACATATATATGTATAGATATATATATATACATATATATATATATATAGATATATATATATACATATATATATAGATATATATATATATATGTGTACATATACATATATTGTACATGTATATATATATACATACATATCTATATATATATATATGTATGTATATGTATATATATATAATTATATATATATATATATACATACACACACACACACACATATATATATATGTACACACATATATCATTATGTATACCTATATCTATACATTCTTATCATGTCCATTAACATGTGTGTATGGTATGAAATTTGTAATACATATATACATATGGATATGTGTATATACTATACATATATATATATATATGTTCACATTTGATTCACATATAGTTATTCACAATTACCATTGTATTGACAAATGTTTACGTGTGGTACATCTATACATGTGCATATACATGTCGTTAGATCCCATTGACATATATGTGCATATATATACACATACTCTACGTACATTCTTCTTATCAACATAATCATACTAGTGCAAGAAAGAACTCTAAACCCCAAATAGATAAACATCACCCAATAATGCATTTCAGTAGTATCAAGACTTTTACTTATGCAAAAACATCAACTAAGGATGACTTACCCTCTTCCCACAAACTAACTCAACTCAATTATTCTACTGTGGTGTGTGTATATGCTTAGATAGTTTTGTTACCAGTTACTCGACCAAGATCTTCTCTCGAGTGATACTTCCCCTTTGCTTGGAGGAATTGAACATATACCTACAACCACTAACACATGTGCACACGATAGTCAATTGTTCATAACATATGCAGTATACGTAAAACATCTCCAAAGTTAGAATATCAATTCAATAACCATCTATTCACATATATGTAGTACTTTTCCATGAGATAACATCGAATGAGATAACGTTCACATATAACACATTGATAACAAAGTACAAGCACAATTTATTCATCTCCATAATTCACATTACCTTCATATTTACCCTACATAGTAATAGTAAATAGTAATTACTCAATTTGGGTGTAACAGAGCCACTTTAAGACCCTATCAAGTTTGGCTCTCAAATTGATCCATGTGTACCATGTCATATGATCTTGGTGGTGACCAACATTGGGTTCGAAAAGACCCAATTTATTATTCATAAAAAACCAAGCCTCTTTTTTGTCGTTTGTCCAATGCATATATGCAAGGCTCCACATTTATCATAAGCCATCTTGGTCATATTAAAATCCCTGCTCAAAACCCAACTAGCAACACACATTGAATTGGAAATCCATCTCTATAGGGAAGATCTCTTGATGTCTCCTTGGGGACATAAACATTAATAATCCCAAAGGAATGATTATTAACATTGAAAAGAGCCCATAGTGCATAGTTAGGGTCACATCCATGATCAACTAGTAGCTAATGCCACATGAGAGAGAGAAAGGTGACAACACCACAACCAACTTCATGGTTACTCCAAAGAAAATGGCTAGAAGGCTAAATAACACGACAAGCTACAAAAAGTAAAAAACTTGACACTTTAACCTACTGAAGGCAAATAATGTTTAAACCTATAAATTGCAAACAAACATCATGAACATAGTATTTTTGTGGTAGGTCTATGATACCTCACATATTTCAAGTTCAATGTAATTCATTTAACGAGTGTAGAGAGGCTTCTCCTCATTATCCAACTCCTTGAGAGAAAAATAATTATTCTATAACATTGAATTAGATGCCTTAAAGATCCCAATTTGGAAGTGAGATGCACCAACTATCTTTGCCTAGGGACATATTCGTCATTCTCCAATCACCCAGATGGGATTTAGGACCTTTTCTCTATAAGATGAGGGGAAGGATGTTGGGTAGTGATAGCTAGTGGCAGAGAAATAGCAGAGGCCACTAGCAAAGATTTAGAAAATGTTGCCACATTTGGTAGTCTAGTGTCAGAGGGTTTTGAAACAATCAAAGTTGAAGCCCCTAGGTCTATAGGATTAAGGGGGGCTTTAGAAGTGCTAGAGTTCTTGGCTTTGCGAGCAACCATTATAAACCAACCTTCCTCTTTTGTGGGAGGGGATGGCTCGAATGAGGGCTAAGCAGAGGGTTTGGGTTGCTGAGAAGTCAAAGGGCAATCCCGAACCTTGTGTTCAAATGACATTGATAGAAAGTGTTGGGAAGATTGACGTATTAGATATGTTGAGAATAACAAGTTTGACTAGTTTGAATGTCCATCGAATTATTGAGGTCTTTGGAGAGGTCCACCTTGACGCAAACTCGTTGATGAGGATGAGTCGAATAAAATTTCTTATGTTCTATGCAAACAACAGACCCTAAGGAAAAGACTATCTAGCTTAGAAAATTCTAACATGGGAAAGGCAAACCGAAAATTCAACTCAAATGGGGATCCAAAAGGTCTTCTCATTAGACATGACAAAGTCTTAAGTCTAAGGTTTGAAAACAAGAAGGAAAGAGTGAACTTGCCATGAGCTTTGTTTAAGGAAAACCTCAACATATGGTCTCAACCTTTCATTCCTCTACCATACCTGCTACTGGAGTGGTTTGACAACAATTTCCTATGCTCCCCCACTCAAACGTTCTCAAAAATCTGTTCCCAAGGTATTTCATGAGGTATGTCTTCTAAAACACCTCCAAATGTTGTTCTTCCCATTTGTGAGTTTGATAATGCTTGCAAATGACTAAAATTTTACTTTAATGGAATATTTTGTGGGTAGAATCCCCTTGAAAGCATGCTTCGAGATTAGGTTGGTAAGGTTTGGACCCCACATGAGATTCGTTTGCACACCATGCAAAACCTCACCAAGAGATTTTTCCTTTTCCATTTTGCCAATTATGACCCTCTTTTATTGTAGAGTTATTAATTTTTGGAATTGATATAAATTATTGAAGCGTTTTCAATTAAAATTCCACGTTTGGCATCTACTAGTCTTAAAGAGTCGTTCGTAAAGAGATAAACCGTCAATTTCCTCCACTCCCTACCACCAATTTCCTCCAATAGGGAGCGAATAACGCTCAAAAACTGCTAATATTTGGGAAGGGTCGAATCGTGTGGTCGAATTGAAGATGACCCAATCGCAATTCCTTCTCGAACACTATTAATTATTCAGTATTTCATCGTTTCTTTTTTTTCCTGTTTGAGTTTGCTGTGTGTATCAGCTTCACTGCAAATCAATTCTTCTCCTCCACCCGCTTGGGATACACCGTTTCTTCAATTTTTGAATTGGGTTGTCTGTTTTTTCAACTGTCAATATTGTTGGCTAGTGGATAAGAATGGCCTTCACTTCACCTTGCATCATGCCTACATTAGCAGTGCAAAAGCCAGGGATTACAAGATTGGCTACTTCTTCTTCGCCTCGCTTGGTATCTCTACCTGCTGTCAAAAGCCATTGTAATCAATCACACTTCTCTTCTCCATTTTGCAGCCACTCAGGTAGTGTTTTATTCAAATAAAATTGAACAGTTTCAACTTACATTCACATCTACACTAAATATGTAATTTGAAGTTGAATAACTGCATCGACTTGGATTGTTTTAATGCAATTGTATTCTACTAAGATTAGAAGGCATTGCGTTATACTAGGAGGGAGGAGAGGCAGAGTAATTGCAATGGCTACTACTGATCCTATGAAGCCAGTCAATGATGCCATCAAACCTATTCAGGAGGCTGTAAGTTAACATTCTCTTTTTACCAGTCTCATTCTTTTTACGCTAATAACCTGTGAACAAAGCATATGTAAGGTGTGTAGCCTTAAAAAAGAGAGAAGATAAATACATTTCTTTTGTCTTAGCCATGGTAGAATGATATGAGGCACAATTAGGTATATATTTAAAAACTTTAGTCAAGGCAATCAAGCAAAATTTAAAGGACTTTATTTAAAACTAGACATCGTACAACCATTTTTCTAAACAGATAAACATATTTTGCCAGGTTCTCCTGACTATTTTGGCCTAAAGGATGCCAAAAGTCATATCATTTCAATTTGGATAGCAGAATAATGTTAAAACCGAGAGTTTTTTCATTTGAGTGCAGATAGTAAAATAATGTTATTGTGTATAGTTTCTGGTTTTGACTGTGAATTTTTTTTCTTGATGTTTCGGATCAAACTCCATGATCCATCATTACGAAGAGAGCAAGACAAGAGAGGAGAAATGTATGATTGTTATCAGACCAAGCAAGATAAAAAAGGGGAGGGGGTTAATGGGTACGGGAACAAAGAAGATTCAAGACCAAAAGGGGGGGATGGAGAATCACAATTTTGATTTAAAAATCTCAAAGGGGAATAACCAAATTAAAAAGAATGAAATAAGAAGACCAAAAGAATAAAAAATCAGAATATTGAGACAATTTTAAGATAAATATATAATAACAAAGAGGATATTAAAATATTATTATTTATTTTAGTTTTTAATAAGTATATTATTATTCTATTACTAAAATAAATAATAATATTTTATTATCCTCTTTATTATTATATATTTATCCTAAAATTGTCTCAATATTCTGGCTTGTTATTCTTCTGGTTTTTTATTTCATTCTTTTTAATTTGGTTATGTCCCTATGAGATTTTTAAATCAAAATTGTGATTCCCCATCCCCCCTTTTGATCTTCTTGGTTCCCGTACCCATTAACTCCCCCTCCCCCTTTTTATCTTGCTTGGTCTGCTAACCATCATACATTTCTCCTCTCTTGTTTTTGCTTCTTGATGATGGATTATGGAGCTTGATCCAAAACGATGAGGAAAAAATTGACAGTCAAAACCAGAAACTATACACAATGATATAATGGACTGAAAATCATATATCAGCAAAACCAGAAACTATACACAATAATATAATGGACTGAAAATCATATATCAGCAGTAAAATAATGGTAAAACCCAGAGGGTTGTTTCATTTGGGTATAGATAGTTAAAACAATGCTAAAGCCCATAGAATTGTCTCAATTACACTCACGACATGGGCATTGATTTCAAATGTATTTTTCTGACAATGGTCTGTATCTCCATGCTGACTTTAGAGTTGTTCTGATTTTCCTTGTAGTTAGATATGTGTGCAAGTATATCACGAGAAAATAAAGAAGCATAGTGCCATTTCTAGTTTCTATTTTATGCTCTAGATTGCTTTTGGATGCAACAAAGCTAATGGCTGATGGGAGATAATATTTCCTGTGTGTTGGCAGTGGGAAAAGACAGATGACAAGCTTGCTATTGGTGGCCTAGGCTTTGCAGCAATAGTAGTGCTTTGGGCCTCAACTGGTCTTATCGGGGTATGGTTACTGAATTCAGTAGTTAGGAATTAGAGTATTTTGTATAGTAGTCTTTTACAATAGCGCATTTAGAATTCTGTCTTTTGTGCAAATCTCAATGCTTTAATCAGGATATTATCTACCAATGCACCAAAACAAATAATAAATTAATAAGCATCTTCAGGAGAGAGTTCATATTATTTCTGTAAATGAGATGTATGGCTTATTAGGTATCAACGAGGCTGGTTATCATAAATGTTGAATTGGAAAATCACAACCTTTGCAAATCCAAGATTACTCTATAATCTCCATTCTTGTCAAGGATGGACTGTTATTTCAAGTTCAAGTATAAAATCAAGTTGAAAAAGAACAATCAAATCAAAGGGAGCACTGACAGAATATACTGCAGCAGTCAGGAAAAAAACGAAGGCACTCTAGTTTAACTATAAAAATAAAAGAAAAAATTAAAAAGGGGAACCATGAATGTAGGATACTACCCACTTAGTGTGCCTGTTGGTGCACACAGCTCAACTCACTACATACTTCTGTTATGCCTAAACTGCATTACAGAGAGCCAGGACACGGAAACCCTATCTTCAGTCCTATACTACCTAATTGTACCATATTCTGAACAATAAGTCACAAATTTGAAATTCGTTTTGTCACCTGATAGTTCCAAATCGTGGACTTTCTACTAATACTTACTTTGGTGGCTAAAGAGAACTGTCACTATTTAGAGTATCACATGAAGTTCACCCCTTAAGTGCCTGTTTTGTTTCTAAGTTTTTATGATTGTTATTTGCTAGTTTCTGGTAATTTATGTTGATATTCTTTGTTTCTGAGGGATTGGAACTGCAGTACTGCAATTGGCTTGCCTTTTTTCTATGGCTCAACCATGACTTGATCTTGATGATTTTTTACATTGCGAAAATTGTACAGATTTAAAATACTTAGTCAACTGTTCTCAGCCATTTCCTGAAATCAGTCTGCTATATTAAGGGCAGGGAATTGTTGGACTGTTTGCTATTAATTCTAATCACTATTGGAAAATGCATCACAATTTATTTTTATTTTTTATTTTTTAGCTGTTTACAGTCTCTGACTTCCAATTTGCGCTTTAACCGTGTTAGTGAAAACCTTTTGATAGTAGCAGGGTTTTTGGCCTGAGGGCTGAGAGTTTATTGCAAAATTTTGAAGGGTTTTGTTTTTATTAACTCTCCTTGAGAGTGGCATATGATTGACATTTTACATGGCTGCCATATGTAGAGGAGTGTATAGAACACAATGCTAAGCTAATTCTGTGTGAATCATGATCAATACAAAGCATGTGTATTATTGAACTACCACTTCAAAGACCCTGAAGTAATGTGCTGTTCTGTTTGTCAATACAAAAGCATAGGAATTGGCCCTTTGAGTGAGTTTTTAGATATCTGAATCAAAACCTTTTTGGGCCGGCCTACCAAAAGGATCTCTTCAAGGTGAAACCATGGTTCTATTACTGGATTTGTTGCAATAATTTTAAAGTGAGCAAGGGGTACCTTTATTGCCCAGGGTTTATACTTTTGTGTGTGAATGACCTACACCTACCTATAAGAGATATCTGTTGTCTTAATGCTCTTATAGGAAAGTATAGAGGGTTTATGTTATTGAAGTTTTTGGATGCAATTATGATCATAGAATGTAGATGATCTTGGATGCTAGATCTCTGATTCATACTCATACTATTATAGGCCATCCCCTGAAGCTTTGATAAGCCAAGTTTCCTTCCTTGGCCTGAGAACCCTTAATGTGCATATTAGCATAATTAACAATGGGCTGGTCATGAGAATTTTTCTTTTAATGATAAATGAGGTAAGAACTAGATTAATCAACCAAAATCATAACATCATTGAACCAATCTTGATCCCTGATCTGAAAATTTTCCGGACCAGGCTTGCCATGTCTAATCTTATGATCATATATATCCATGTGGTCTGTAAAGACTAAAGACCCTCTAAGGCCATAGTGTCAATAACAAAAAATTAAATAAGCACAAGTGTTCTACATAAAGCATAAACTAGATTACTAAAAGAAATACTGGTAATAACACCTATTTTCCTAGAGCTAAAGAACTGAAAACTACAACTAATATAATTAACCCTACTAGTATCATTTCCAGAATTCAAAATTCTGCTATGAAAGCAGGTCTTTCTCCTCTGAGTGGGTGTGCTATCCTTAACAGTCTTCATACAGCACTCTAAGTCCATACCGGTATCATCATATCCTCAGGTCTCCATGTGGATGCCTGGGCCCTTTGCAATGCTGCTGCACATCAATAGGCAGATTGGTCAATTGCAAGGGCCATGTAGTTGGCTTTTTTAATCCTCAGTTTGTCCTTGCTAACCCGGTTAGGTCCTATCACAATCTCTTTCAGGGAAGGCCTTTCAAACTCAACTTTTGAGTACTGTAACCTCTTTAAAGGTCTGCAAATCAATGTCATCTGGTTTCTTACTTTCCAGGCTCAAAATATAAGATTCCAAGGTCTGGATTCTGATGCAGGAGCATCTCCAGAATTAGGCAATCAGCATCAACCAAAAAAATATTTATTTTTTATTTTGTAATTTCATTGGTTAGTTTGGTGTATAGTTGCTCATGGCTTCCTATGGGTTGAAACTTGTATGTCCATCTCAGCCAACATCATGTGTTGAAATTATACATAATTGCAAATGAACCCCTCATGTAAATTGAAACTCCCCACTTGGAGGGAATCTTGGGATTATCCTCTTGAAGAAAAATCAAGACAAGTTTACTTTATTTCCTGATTTTTCTAGGATATTAGATAATGCTAGGATAAGTTTGTTTTATTTCCTGATTTTCCCTAGGGAGGATTTGAGGCAATCTTGCTACTTCTGGAGACTGAGTTGTTATTCTCATCTCTTATTGTACACTCTAAAATACAACTTCATTGCATTTTAGTGACATCCAAGGCTTGGATGAAGAATTACAAATAGGGCATTGGAGATTTGGGAAAGGGATCTTCAATTTTGATTGTATGAAGCAAGGAGGTGCATGCTTGGGATTGTTTGTTTTTGCAGGGGAGTTTGTTTGATTTTATAAGGGCTTGGGAGTTGTTTGTTCCATTGGGGAAACTTTGTTAGATTGTTTTTGTTTCCAGGAAGAGAGTTATTCCATAGGGGAACTCTGTCAAAATTTCTATAGAGATATGCAATTCACGTACAAGTCCTTTGGTTTTGCAAGTGAGCAAGATCCATTATCGTTGAATCCTTGTAGAGAGATCAATTGCATGTATTAGTCTTTTGTCATGCATGTTTGCAAGCTTCCCAAATCCATGTTGTTGTTCATGATGCTTGGTGCAAGTTAGATCTGTATATAGGCTGCAAGGACAACGCCACCATTCATTTGGATCCCTATGTGTTTACTCGCAAAAGCTACTTGACCGATTAATACAGAGTAAATGGAATTATAGAACAGCAGTAATAAAACATATTATTTACATAGACAATGCATAGAATATATGTGTTGTATTCTCATTCATCAGATAGGCAATAAGTACATCATACAAAATATGTGCGGTCCCTGACTACAAATGAAACATGAAATGTATAGTCAGTTGATGTTGGTTGAGGACACCAACCATCGACAACTACCTAGTACAACTAACCAAGGTTGGGGACTAATTCCCGATTAAATATATTAATTACTTTTTTTTTAATACAATATTATTTATTTATATATTGTCAACTACATCAACCCCCCAGAAAAGAAATTTGTCTTCCAAATGACAACAAACAAAATTGGTAGCTAACACCCAAATTACATTTACTGAGATGGAGGGTGAGAGGACATCCTTGGATGGATGGACGATGTCAGGGTGGATGTCGTTGATGAAACTATGATCCTTAACTCCCGGCCATCCTTTGGAAGTGAAACAATGTGCGAATTCTCCCTCACACTTTGTCTATACAAACACCAATATTCATTGCACCTCCTTTGCAACTAATGGAGGCTGACCTATGTCCAACCATTTGGATATGTCTCCCACTTCCTGCATCACTGTTGCCATCACCTAAAGTTCCTGAATGTACCGCTAAACTGTCCCCAAAGGGTCTATCTCATTTGGTTTGGTTATCTCAATGATCAACCCTTTGGATCCACTCGATTCATCCTCCTCATCTTCACTTGATGGGTTGGGCGGTGGTAACTCTTCTGTAGCCAAGGTGGCTCAGGCATTTGAGATGGTCACCCACTCTCTTGAGTGTGCATGATACTAGGTGGGTGTGCTTGTGAAGAGTCTAGTTCTGCACCCTCAGTCACCATGGCTGTTGGCTCCTGCTCCAGACTCTTGGCCATAACTCTTGAAAGACTTGGTGAGGGTAAGGCTGGAACTTGCAGTGGTGACCCGAGCATATCCAACCACATGTTTATTTGTGTAACACTTGTAGGTGCAGGAATATCCCTTGGTAATGTATCTAGCAGTGCAAAAACTATAACTTATGGCACTGGTAGTGCTTCTGGCAGTGCAAAAATTGTAACTGATGGCATTGGCAGTGCTCCTGGCGATGTACTTGGTAGTCCTAGCAGTGGACCTGGTGGTGTTGGCGCTGGCAATGCTCCTGGCGATGTACCTAGAAGTGGACTTGGCAATGCTAGTGGTGGGCCTAGCGGTCCTGGCAGTGCACCTAGTGGTCCTAGTAGTGCACTTGGTGATGGTGGAATTACCCCTAGTGATCCTAGAAATGTCACTAGTGGTGCAATTGGCGATGTTGATCGTGCTGGTAGTGTGCTTGGTAGTATGCAAGTGGTTGGCTGTAGTGGAGGCACTCTTGTAGCCGTCATTGGTACGGCTTCATCTATATCCATCTTCAATAGTGATTTCACATTGGTTTCTAATTATACCTCTTCCTCCATTAGTCATGTGGTGGCCAATGTAGAGGAGGACAACTCTATTGGCACATCCTCTTCTACACTATTGCTTGATGCCTCTCTCTGTTTCCTCTTCTTTCTTGGTTTAGTCGTCTCTTCTCCCCTTGTTGCTTGTATGTCCAAAGTAGTCCAATAGAATGCTATTGGTAGTGATGGGTCTATTTGGGCCACTAGTTGAAATTTCCCCCACTTGTCGGCGGGAACCTGAGTGTGAATAACATCCAACAGAAGAGCAATGGCATGCTATGTCATGTAAAAAGCCTTATGCTTTTGCGCCAAGAATTCTCTGATCCTCTTTGATAGTAATCAACCAGCTGTATACTTTCCCTATGCTCAACCCTATCATGTAGTCGATCATCCATATTACCACATCGGAAGCTCTACTTGCTCCCATCAATCTGCACTTCATTAAGTCCATTATGCACTTCTATTTAGGTGTGGCCAAGAAATTCTTCCTCAAACCCCGATTACTAGCACTCTATATGCTATCTTTCTCTTGCTGGGTTAAGTCGGGTTTGCAAACTCTCTTAAATGATGCTTCCTTGTGCTGTTATGTGAATTTTCCAGTTGGCTTGCATACTGTGGTACATGTTGCCAATATGTCGAACACCCTTTGAAAGTCTACTGGCCAGAAGGAGATAGCCACCGTGCAACCCCTATAGTCGATGACTGATTTGTGAAAGTGCCTGTAGTAATTTGTCACCATTGCCTTCAAGAAAGGTTCAAACTCTCGAGAGTTGAAGAATGGAAGTTGCATGACTTTGTCAACTTGTGCATGTCATAGGGCTATCTTAAGGACATGGTCGTCTCGGTTATTTTTCCATCAATGCCTACACTAGCTACCCGTTAGGCTGCCCCTGTGAGTGCATCCACTCTTGTGTCCACATCTATCTTTCCTTTGCTTGGTTTGGCTAAAGCAATGTGTGTCCTGTAATGTGCGATTTTCTTCCCCTTGCTGCTACTCGCATCCATGGCTGAAAGAAGTATTCGGCAATGAGCTCCCTGACACAAATTAAATATATAGTGTGTCTTCTCGAAATACGATTTCCGCAATTGTTACTCCATATTGTATACTTATGAAAACTCCCTTAAATGCCTCCTAGTTGTTGTGTTGGTCGTTCTATATATTTCTTAGAAAACTTCACACGAAATTTCTTCATCGTGTATCCTCTATCCATTGTATGGCCTCTTTTCACCTCATGGTTATGCTTGATGTGTCATATGATTTTATGATCTCTCCTCTGCACTTGTATGATCAACCGCCTTCTTTGTTGTACAATCACCTGTATTTGACGAATTCTCTTTACTTTGTATGACCACACTTTGTAATCCTTGCTTTGTATGGTGTACTCGCTTTTTCCTCGTATGCTGAAACCTTTGCTAGGTCATGCGGCCCAAACCCACTGTATAGTTTGATCTTCCTTGCCACGTTGTACTATCTCCTTGCTTCGTTGTACCATCTCTCTGTCTCATTGTACGGTCTGAAATGTCCCCAATCGTACATTGCTATTTCCTATATGCCATCATTCATTCTGCTTTTGCCTTTGGTGTCCCTGTACAATCTGCCCCTTCTTCCGTACGACCAAGCACTCCTGTCGTATGACTGCCTTGTTCTACCCTCGTCCTTGCAACCATACGTTTTGTCTCTGTAACCATACAATAAAACCCCCCTTTGTATAATGTTGTTGTATGGCGCTATAGACCTTTTGTCTTCTGAATTTTCCAAACCCTACAAATACTTCTAAGTGAATTTGCCTTGGCAATTTTATCAATCTCTATATTTTTTATTTTTTCTCTTTTAATAATTGTCAACTGGAACTTTATATATCCATCTTTTAATAAATTTTTAAATCTTCCCAACTTTATTTTAGTATTTTTCTCCCTTGCTTTTTAATTTTTTTGCTTTTTTCCCTTTTCAACTCCGCCAATTTAATTTTTTGCTTTTTGTTATTTTTATTTTCTTCGTCGTCAAGTTTTTTTTTCTGGATTTTCATTTCATCACGTCTTCTTACCTTTACCTCTGACACGTACTGCCATTTACAAGAAAAGGGAGGTCTTTTATAACACTCTTCTTCACAACATGTTTTGATATGTTCTAAGTCAAAGATTTTATCTACAAGAGGAGGGGGCCCGGTAACTTTGTAACTTCCGTTGACGTATCGTCCTACGTATTGTTGGTAGCATGTAACATTTTCTCCCTCAACCGTTGGTGGACCTGCTGGATTAGGTATTACGTGCCATAGTCCATTCGAGGTTGAGGTTAGCACTGGAGGGGGTTCCAGATTATGTTCCTTGGCATATTTGTTTACTTCTTCATTGTGTCCGAATTGCTAGGTGATGAACATATCTTCCGCCATTATTAAGGCCTTCAAGCAGGACCCTTCCACCTCTGAATATTCGTCCAAGTCGTATCCATCCCAGTCCTCTGAATCTTCATTCTTTCTTTCCTTCTCAGCTTCTTCGTCAATTTCGTAGGCCATGTACTCTCTTCTTTCTCCTTCGTAGGGTGCATATAGTTTCCAATGACCCCATACATTTTTCCACAGTGTTGGTGTTCCGAATAGAGCATTTGTTAAGTGTTTATGTATTCCTGGCACTACAATCCCTTCTAATGGTTTCTTGACCAGTCTCTCTTGCATGATTTTTTGATCTCCTCCCTTTGTCCAATCTTCTTCCACTGTAAGCTGGTTACTAGTTATTTCCAAGTCCTCTTCTCCCATGGCTCTAGTTTTTCTTGTACTCCAATCTTCTTTTGTTGCTTATCCCAACATATTTATTCTGATTGTGCTTCCTTTCTTTCCGTGTACAGTTTTCGTTTTGATCCATTGATGGAATCTTGTAGCAAGGTTCTGTCTAAGTTTTTGAGTTTAATGGCTTCCTTCTCGCCAACTTCTCTGATTTTAAATGGTCCGAGCCACCTTACCTTAAATTTTTCGGGCTTCAATTCATTATGACCATTATATTTGAGAACCAACTATCTTGGCTAGAAGTTTTCTCGTCGGAGGTGTTTTTCGTGCCAATACTTCCTTCTCTTTTGCATCGCCTTCGTGGCCCATTGTGCGAGTACTCTCTTCTCATCCAATTTGTTCAACTAAACAATCGTTCTTTCAAACTTTCCATGTTGCCTAGTCGGTTCTTGACAACAATCCTTAGACTAGGCACCATGTACTTGGCGGGAACCACAGCTTCTTGACCGTTACAACAATTGGAATGGCGTGTGATCTATCATCACATTGTGTGTTATGCAGTCGTATAACATCGCTGATAGCTTCTCTTTCAATCAACTTCCCTCGATGCGCTGACTTGTGAATGGTAGAGATTAAGGGAACCCATTTATTGGATTCCGGCATGCATTTTTCTCTTGATGAGGTACAAGCTTGACAAGTTTTGTGAAAAATTAGTTTCTGTCGTCATTGGGTGAATGACATGGTTGACAAAAGTGTCCTCCCTTAATAAGCTTGTAATCTGTATTAGAGATACCATACCGCAGTGACTATACTGTTTCATAGATGAATCTAGCCATTACTAACTATAGTGTTGCTTGGCGATTGCCAAGCCTCATATTAGTTAAGTACTTTGTGGCTTAGCGATATGTACTAGCGATGGGTTGGCTGACTTTAGGGGCCGAGGAAGTCCAATCCCCCATCGCAGAAGAATGTTTTTTGAGGTTGGGAAGGGGCGGCATGTAATCTCACTTCAGCGGTTTGCCAGCTCTTTGGCAGAGTATCACATCCAACCACCCACTCTCGAACGTCGGTGTGCAACGTTGGCTACCATAGTCCTGCCAACAGGATTTTACATGTTGTAACATCTGGCCCTATATGTCCTCCCACCAATCTTTCATGTGCTTCCTTAAGCACTTCATAAATTTCTTCTTCCATGATGCATCGTCGTAGTACTTGATCCGACCCCATCTTATATAACAGCCCATTAATGAGCTGAAATGTTTTACTCTTAGTACTAATTTTCTTTGTTCCCTCAATGGCATCTCCTTCGGAAATGTGGATGTAGACAGGTACTCTCCAATGCTCTCATACCATGGGGGTAGTGCTACAATTTGGAATAAGTGTGCATCTGGGAAGTCTTCATTTACTCCTAGCGGTTCACCTGATTTTATCCTAGAGAGTTGGTCAACGATGACATGGCTCTTTCCTGGCAAAACAATGATAATGAAGGTGAATTCTTGTAACAACAAGAGCCACCGACTTACCCTTCCTTGGATGATAAATTTGTTTACCAAGTACATGAGGGCTTGATGGTTCACGTAGAACATGAAAGGTGTAGCCAACAAGTAGTGCTTGAATTTTTGTAAGGCGTAGACCATCTCGAGGGCTTCCCTCTCTATCGTACTATAATTCTTCTCTGCCTTTGATAGCAACTGACTTGCAAAGAATTCTAGGTGGTCTAACCCTTCCACTCCTACTTGTGCCAAAGTTGCTTCGATTGCGTAATTTGAGGCATCAATGTGCACATGGAACTCTTTACTTGAGTTTAGATACCCGCAAGATTGATGAAGTAATTAGTCCATACTTTTTAGCTTGTTGAAGGGATTTTTCCCTGATCTTCATATCCATCTGAGTGGATGTCCCTTCTGGTGAGTACATCGATTGGATAGAAATCTAGACATAGTTTTTTGATGTATCTCTTGTAATTCGACATGGCTGAAATGACTTCACACCAATGATGTTCACAAATGGTTCCATCTATACAATCACCTGAATTTAATTTGGTTCAATCTTCAATCTAACTTTGGAGGACACAGCTAATGTCCAAGCGGTTTCCCTTAGGGGCACCATGGAGGCAGAGCCCACTTCTTTGGTTTTAAAATGCCAGTCTTGCGGACTTTGCATCATTCCATGCATTCTTGGAGAGTCTTTAGATGTGTGTTTGTTTGCTATAAATCAATAATCGCCAGAATTCCTTAAAGTTCCCCCATCGACGACATCTTGTGAATATATTGTAAATTATTCTGGAAAGTGGCTAGAGTGTTACTGCATAGGCCAGAACTACATCCGGTTGTTTGCATACACACTCATCTTCAACCACAAACATCGTCTTTTAGTTTATACTCCTTGGCGCTATGCTTATCTGATTATAGCTTCGAGAATCATCCATAAATAGATAGATTTCATGGCTAGCCTCTTCCGATATTGAATCGGTGAATGGGATGGAAGGGGCCCTTTATAGTTCTTGTGTTGGGACTTTGTAAGTCCACACATATTTGAATCTCTTTGGATTCTTTCTTTAATGATATGACAATTGGTGACACCTAGTCATTGACTTCAACTTTAAAGATGGTTCCTGCTTCCAACATTTTTTTGATCTCTTCTTGTACTTTGGCAACATAGTTTTTATTCATTCAATAGGGTCTCTTCCATATGCGCTGTGCTCCTGGTACCAAAGGGGTTCTATGCATGCATAGTTCTGGAGGTACGCCCTTCAATTCTTTGTGTGTCCATGTGAAGGAATCTTTGTATTTTGTAAAGATTTTAAATGCTGTCGCCTTCAACACTAGATTCCAATCATCTCCGACTAGAATCATTTGGGGGCTATCCTCCTCTCCCAGATTCACCTTCTTTATTTTTGGTTCTTTGTACTTGATCGTTTTCTCTCTTTCAAAATTATGTGTTGGCATGTCGTCTACCTTGGCCACTCCCTCCTTGTACTCTCCATACTCTAGAGGAAATGCTTGAATCATTGAGGCTTTGTCCTCTTCTTCTCCTTCAATCTCTCTAATTTGTAGCATATTGCAATCTCGCTAGAATACTTCATAATCCTCCATCTGCTAGTGGAAGATTCCATTAAGTGAACTCATCTCGTCCTCCGTGCAATGTTGGAGGTCTAGTACACCTTCATTGTTTGGTTCCATGACTCCCCTTTCTTCATCTAATCCTAATCCTCCTTCGGACTTTGAGTCAGACGATGCTAATTCTTCCGACTACTTAATTTCTCAAGTTGATCACGTACTTTCTCCCATTGTTCTCTATGTAGAGTGTATTTCTTTTCCAGTTGTGGTTTACCTTGGTTGCAATCAACCATCCTCTTCCAAGTAGTGCATCGTACACCTTTTTCTCCAATGGGATGACCATGAAATTCAGCATGAATGGTTGGGTCCCGATCGTCACCTTTTGTGCCATTAGCATTCCCAACGACTTGATGCCATGCTGGTCAGTGCCTACTAGCTAGAATGTTAGTGGCCAGAGTGTTGGTTTCCTGAGACACTTCCATGTATCTTTGGGCAGTATGTTGACTCTCAATCCTCCGTCAACAATTGTGTTTGTTAGATTCTTTCCTCCGATCTCCATTTGTATGACAATTGGTCTCTTCCCAATGTTTACCATCAGCAAGATTGGGTCGATGACTTGTTCACCTTCGGGTGGTGGTTCCATTACCATCCCTTTTCTTTGGCCCACCTGTTGCCGACTTTGCTTGTCATCGACTATGTTTGTTATTGCCTTTCCTAGTTGTGGCATTGTCTGGAGAAGGTCTGTTACTTTAATTGGTATGGTCGTTTGCAACATTTTTCATATGATATTTTTTTCAAACTCTGACTGCAATGAGGTACTTGTAGTTTTGTGGGAGGTTCTCCATTCTTTTTCCATCACCTGTTCTACTTCAACTTTGGCTTCTTTCATTCATTCCTTCTCCGTACGAGGATCTAGGTACATTGCTTTCTTTGTTTGTGCTCTCGTAATTGCTAGTACTTCCTCATCCTATTCCTCCATGTCTAGCATGTTGATGCCTTTTTGTTTCGGGCAGTTGGTGTCCTCATGGTCACTTTGTCCACACCACTTACAAAGTATCCTCATTTTGTCTTGGTTACTTTGGCATTCTCAGGAAAAGTGACCCCATTCTTTACACTTTCTGCATTGGATTATTGTTTGCCCCTTCGCATCGTACTAGATTCTACTCCTTGGTCTACTATTGGTGAACTGATTGTTATTTCCTCTTTTGTTCCTATATCCGCTAGGAGATGCATTGGTATTAGTATTTTGTGGTTTTGGTAGTATGGTTGGAGGGGTTGACTATTCTCCTTGGGTGAAGAGCACTTGTGTGCTTCTTGTTTTCAAATTGTATGGGCATTTCTTAATGGAATGTCCCATTACTTGGTATATGTTGCAGAATAGTTTTTTCAGATAGTTTGTTTTTGTATGACCCTCTCCTTTGTAGTCAGTGAACCACAGTTCCTTGTTTTGTCTTATATTCTCCTTCTCGGGCTTCAACTCCATCATCCTCATCATGTCCTTTCTTAAGGCTTGAATGGTCTTTGATTCACCATCATTGCCGTCGTTTGTGCTCTCATCATTGTCCATCTTCCTCCTCTTCCCTCGAGAAGGTGTCTTGTCTTCGCTTTCTATGTCCATTGCCCAATTATAGGTGTCGACGTATGTTGAGGGAGGTGCGACCTTCATTTTCTTCCTTAGTGAAGGGATCAACCCTTCAATGAACCACCTCTTCTTCAGCCCATCGGCTGGTTGGATTTCCAATTTGACCAAGAATTCTTTGAGTTTACAATTGTAGGCTCGTACATTCTCGTGCTTTCCTTGTTTGGTGTTGTATATCTCTGCTACAATTTCATTGTCATCTCTCAAGAGTTTGAATTCTTCCTGGAATACTCTTTTCAATGCCTCCCATGTGTTTTTGTGATCTACTTCCAGTTCGGCATACCAATCTATTGCTATTCCTCCAAGAGTTGTTGGAAATGATCTCAGCGAATAAGCTTTGTCGTCCTGACCGTT
>VDFB02022925.1:0-26861 GCA_007258455.2 Sequoia sempervirens | reverse complement strand
TAGATTCCAAGAAGTTACTTGCCATGTCCGATCTTGGTTGAAATATAGAGGTTAAGACTTCACTCTTAACATACCTTTATATTTTATCCTTGGTTGCATATAAATTCATCTCTTCTACTACAAAGGGCATGAGGCAAGCCCACCAAGAAAAATGTATCAATTGAGCTGAGATTTTATATTGCTTGTGAGTCAGTTTGAAAACACAGTGCTTTAATCGAAAACATTGCAAAACCAACATTCAACATGTGCATCAAATCTCAAACCCTTTAGGAGAAGAAAATATCTTTGAAAAAATTCACATGTTATTGCTTTCCCTTTGGATTCGTGTCCTTAGAGGGATTTCATCTCAATTTTCTCCTACTAAGGTCAACAATAGGTAACTTTTGCCTCAAATTTCCTTGGTTTCCGCATAACACCTTGTGGGATAAGGCGAAAGTTGAGACATTAGACATCTAGATTCAAAATCTAATCAAGAGTGTGTTTTTGGTAAAAATAATCCATTAAGAAAAGATTAAATCAATTGGACCCCACATATGTGCTTGGCATCTTTTGGTCATATGGTTTTCATGCAAACATTGATATTTTTTTTGAATTACTTTTAGAGAAAGGCATGTTCTTCACTATCTTGGTATCAAAAACAAGTCCTTCCTAGGTTCATTTAGGATCAAATCAAACACTTCATCCATCTCAAACATCTATCAAAATCCATCCCATAAACCACTTTAGAGCTTTGAAAACATCATTCCAAACTTGGGAAAATCATCAAACCAAAACTCACCTTGTTTAGTTAGGAGTATGGGAATGCATCCTTTCACATACCTCTAATTAAACCAGCAATCCTTTGAACAATTTCATCGTAAGATCGCATCTAACATCTTAGGGTTTACAAGTTCATTATCCAAATCAAACCAACCAAAATCAAACCCTAAGTCTTGCATTGATCCAAAGTTCCTAAACATTCGACACCCATATCATTCACCCCTTTTCATCATTCATCTCATAATTGGTCCTAAACACCTTAGAGGTCACTTTTGCAACAAGATCAAAACACAAGGAGAACATGGAATACAAACTTGATCCATACATCATGAGTAATCCAAATCAATCAAACTTTCAAAGCCTTACAACACCGATTGATTATCAAAACTCACACGTATACAATCCATACATGGGATCATTACCTTCTACAAATATCAATGGAACAACGAGTGTGAGTATACCCAAATCAAAGACTGGAACAAATTTCTCGATGGTAGATCTAAACCCAAACCTACAAGTCTTTCAACTAAATAATCAATGCATGAGCCTTCAAACAAACATCATCCCATCGAATCCCTACATGCCAAATGTGAATGTACCAAGTACAACTTTACCAAATATGAACATTTTGAATCCAAACTTGGAAAAATTTGGGATAGATATGTTTGCGAATCACACAAATCCAAACAAGATGTTAACGACTCCAAGACAAGGTGACACTAGGAAAATCAAAGTTACCTAAATCAAGGCAATGTGATCCCCAACATCAAAAATGTTCAAATTCAACCTATCATGCCAAATCTAAACATCATCCCAAATCATAACATTATCCAAGATCGGTTTTTCCATAATCCCATTCAAACACCACAAGGGAACATTCCAAATCTGCTTCAACAAAAGCCAAATCAAGGGAATCAAATGCAAAATCAAGATCAAATTTCGCTAGAGCAACTTGCTTCACATGCCAAACTAATTGAATTATTGAGCCAAGAGATATACTCACTCCAAAATCAATGCATTCTTCCATTGGTTAATCCATGTCATCAAGGTGTTGAGTTGTGTCCACAACTGCATCAAGAACAACATCTCCAATGGAAAGAAGTTAGGTGTCAAGATCAACCACATCAACAAAGTCAAACCCCACATCTTGAAGATCAATCAACACATCTCCAAAATCAACCACCACAAGGTCAATTTAAAGTGAAAATCTCACAAGGAAACAAACGAAAATACACACCACTTGGGGGACCCATCGAATTGATCATGCAACAATTGGTATAAGAAAATCTCATTAAACTCCCTATTTATGAGGATTATCAAGAGCCCTTAGTTAAACCACCAAGGTATAATGAGAATCACTTTTGTGGCTTCCACAAAATAAAGGGACACACAACATCAGATTGTATTCGACTCAAAAATATCATCCAAGACCTTATTGATCAAAAGATAATCACTATTGGGGACAATGATCAAGATCTATTCATCAATAAACATTTTGAAGATGTTTCCATCTTGTCCAATGATCAAATTAACATACATCAAGAGTCACTTTTCAATCATGATCAAAATCCACCAACAATTCCCAAAAATGATCCAATTCAAGGAATATCAACATCACTTTACCCTATGGTTGAAGACATTGACAATCTACTCATCACAATTGTTGAAAACAATTGTCAAAATCTATCCATCAATGAGCACATTCAAGATGTTTTTACCCCATCTGACGACCAGCTCACCATACATCAAGAGCCACTTTTTAGTGATCTATTTCAAGGAGTGTTAGGATTATTTGATCCTATTGACATAATGCATGACCCGATGACCTATGATCATGTTGAAAATGTCTCTACATTGCCTTATGAGTTAGAGGACATATCTCAAGAATTCATTCCAAAGCAAGATCAACATCTTCCACTAAGGTCTAGCAATGGTCCTTTCCAAGACATGTTGACCCCCTTCGACCTCATGGTTACAGATATTGAAGGAACCCTGAACTAGACACTTGAGGATATGGAACCACTTGCCATGTCTAGTGACAACATCCAAGAACCATTTGTAAACAATCCATCCTTTGAAACTGGCTCATGTCAAGAATTTGATCCAAAGCATGATGAAAGCAACTCTAAAATCATTCAAGATCAATAATTTGTATCTTCAAGATACTACAATAAGCTAATGGACACTCTCCTATCTATACAAGATGACCATATCCATGTAGCACATACTCCTCCATCTACCCATGAGATGTTTTCTATCGATGAACACGTAGATGATCTTCATCTAGAATAAGATTTTGTTACACAAAAAGAGCATATTATTAATTCATATAGTCAAACTCAGTTGTCAACATCAGTATCAAATATATCCCAAATGTAGACTAAGGACATCATGAATAAAGATATCGAACATTATCCACTCAAGGAAGCAAGTCAGACAGAACAGTATAATCCAGAGTTAGCAAAGCATCCAATCAAAATAAGATCATCTGCAATGGTCATTTGTTAGAGCATGTTTATTGAACAAGACACCTTAGAACAGGAAGAATCAAAGCATAAGGGCAGTACCACCACCATACTGGGGGCAACTTTGTCTCAAGAAAATGTCAATATAGGGAGAAAGAAGAATCCTTATGGTGAAACCATTGCCAATACTACAACCAGCCACACCATGAATCTGCATCCACCCATCACCCCATCCACGAATTGGGACCAACATCAAAAAAAAGATTTGAATCAAAGTACGAAGGATGTTATCAAAGAAAAAGAAGCTGAGAAGCATAATGGAAAAATCAAATACTCATGGATACCAAAACATACAAAGGAAGATTATCCCTATCAAACTCCATTAGTCAAAGAAACTATGGGGAAAAATAAAAAAAGGGAAAGGTATCCATCAAAGATGTCCACAAAAGAAAAAGAATGCTTTTTCAATGACGTACAAAGTGTATCAAGCAGTTGGTCCTAATTCCACGCACACTTTTGTATCCACCCATTGTTGCTCATCTTCCCAAGTTTGGAGAGTCAAAGGTTCCAAACTATCAACCAATCCATATTTTATCCATAGAAACACTCCATCAATGCCTCCACGCATGATATACAATTCTCATATTGACCATGTATTGGCAACAACCCTTCATCATAAGGATTCAGAAGGCAATCTATCGTGATGTGCGCACAAAGAAAAAGTTAACTCCGATATCAACAAAGCAGATCAAGAATCCCAAAAGTTGCATTCAAGTGCATGTAGCTTAGCAAAGCAACTTCTTCAAGTAGGATATCGATGGCACATTATGACAGAAGCATCTACATCAACACCACCAGGTGGGTCAGCATGAATCTTTCAAAAAAAACCAAAAAAAGAAAAAAAGAAAAAATCCAAAAATCCAAAAAAATTAGAAAAAGCATTGAAAAAAAGTAAAGAGAAAAATCGTCCTCCAGTGAAAACCGCACGGGCGGTGCTTTGGGCAAGACCATGATGAAAACTTGGCAAAAAAGTGTCATGTGTACAATTGAGAATCTATGTGTGCCAATTTAGGTGAAAGCATCTCATCCCATCTGTAATAAATCTAGCATTCCATCCATCTTAGCCATAACAAATCTAGTCATCCATGAACCAATTATCCAATCCATTTTTTTCATCCATTTGCATCCATCATCCAAGTTATCTTGATCTTGATTAAATTTTTGGGCACACCTTATGCTTGCTTATGGTAAAGCATCTTGACATGGGGCATTTTCATTGATCCTATCCTATTCAGCATTATCTGAGCCATGAAGCACTATCCAAATGAGGTTTCTTTATCCAAACACCTTATCTTATCACAAGATAATCCTTCACATCCTTTGCGTGCTTATCCACATCCATCCATACACCTATCTGAGCATCCATCTACAACATTCCCTACATTGCTAGACACTAGGGGCAGATATTGGCATCTTGCTTCAAGAATAAATCTTGATCTATATCCTCCAACTTATGTGGTGATCCGAACATTGGAAAACGTGAAACCAAATTGGTCAAAGAATTTATGATCCAGAATCCAAATCACTAGCCCATGGCATATTTTGACAAGAAGATGTTCCTTATCAAGTGTTATCTTCAATCAAACATCAATCCAAATAATCAATATCAGTCGCATCTAAGTTGCACATCAAACATCACATCAAATCATCCAAACATCTTTGTTCCAAACTTAGCTTCAACAATCCTGATCAATCGAATCCAATCAATCCAAAATCTTGGGATATCCTTCCCAATCATTTTGTTGCTTAACACTATCCTTGCATTGTTGTGTATCCTCAACAATGTTATCATTGTCCACCCAATCGACATCTGAAACCTTGTGTTACTTAACACTATCCTTGCATTGTTGTGCATCCTCAACAATGGTATCATCATCAATCCCAATGAATCAAATCCTTGCATTGTTGTGTATCCTCAACAATGTTATCATCATCAATCCATCGATTCGATCATTCAACCTTAGCTTGGTTTTCAAAAAAAATCCTAAATAGAGCACTGATATCATCACACATCCATATCCAAATCGTCAAAATTGTGTGAAAAATCCAAAAACATCCAAAACATCAAAAATCCAAAAACATTCAAAACAGCAAAAAATCACAAAAACACAAAAACATTCAAAAAACACAAAAACCAAAAACATTTGAAAAAATCAAAAATAAAAACATTTGTAAAATCTTGAAAATACCAAAAACATCCTCAAAACATTCCAAAACATCAAAAACATCCAAATATTTGAAAAAATCCATCCATCCCATTTTGCTTTCACTCAAAATAATCAATCATCCATAATAAACTGATCGTCACCTTCATCCTTTGACAACACAAATAGAAACAATCACAACAATTAGCAAAAGCAAGCTTCAGTTGTAAAATCAAAAGCAAACAACAAACCTTTAAAACAAAATCAAACTCTTGATCATTTTCAAACATGTCAATCAAACTTATATCAACAGCCTATCAATCAACTTATCAAACCATCATCATCTTATACAATGCATGTCCTAGGATATATCGTTCTGACAATGGGCATCATTTTGGACATCACTTGGATTCTTATCCTTTCAAAACACATCCCTTTGGCTGAAGGTATGAAGAACATTGGCTTATTTGCGTGCTTGATCTTTTCTTTTGATTTATCTTATTAAGCTCTTTCCAAGGACCTCTCGATGATATCCGAACGAAGGATATAGAGAGATAGGAATGGGGCAATGATCATTTGTCTGTTGTACTTGTTGGGCATTCTTGTAATATACCTTGGCAAATACTTGCTTTGTTAGGTATGTCCTAGCAAGGTTTGTGTATGTCAGGTGTGAGCAAGAATACTCCTAGATCTATTTGTTGATTCAAATTCCATCGCACTAGGTACAACGCCATCCTGGTTCTTTATACCTTGATGCATCGTATCTATGTGTGTTATCAAACATAATGTAAGTAGACCTTTTAAAGTCCCAATCCTTGATAAGAAAATCATCATCATCACCATCTATCATCATCATCTCTAATAAAGTCTCGTCCGATCATGGACTTGTGGGATCCTCTTGTCATCATCTCATTTCTGCACTAACATCATCATCACCAATGCATCCATCATACATCCATCCTGCATCCACAAACCGTCGGCATACCACATATCATTCATATCATACATAATAGGAAACATCGATCATTTCACATACATTGCATTTGCATCATCAGCATAATATAGATATGTTAGTCTAAGCATCTGCATAAATCATCCATTGCATAATCATAGCATATCAGATCCTCCATCTCATCCATCTCACATCATATCATCATTTAAGTTGTTTAAAATAATATAGATTTGTTATTCTAAGCATCTTAAAACCATATCATTTGCATCATCCTCCATAACCATCCATTTTGAACCTCTTTATCGTGAGATCAACCCTCAAATCGAATCTTTTCACTCGATCTCTCGAGGGGGCAATGTACCAGTGTACTTTTCGCTGGGGCATCCGAAAAATTAGAATTTTTTTAAATTTTTGATCGCGGCAAGTTTATTCTTTGAACCAACACAACAAGTACATTGCTTCAAAGAGGGGAAAAATGTAGACACACAAAATTAGCATTATGCATACTTATCCGCTTATTGAATAAATCAAATGCAACAAATCCATTCATCAGGTAAATCAGGTCTTAAGGTTATTCATTTAAATAAATCAACTTGTCTCACATCAATCTTTAATTAAATAAACAAAAATTTATTTAATTAAATCCCCAAATGCATTTTCCATCCTTTTCTGATTTAAATAAATCAAATATTCAAGTCAAAAGGTCAAACTCACCTAATCATCATTAAGCTAACCTAATCTTGATTAAATGCTAATCCTAACCACTTGCATTCTCTAGATTTTGCCACTTGCACAAATAAATCAATTTATTGATTTATTAAATCAACATTTTCACTCAACATGGAATCTTCCCTCAAATTTTAATTCAAAAACAAGTGGACGTGTACACCCAACAAAGCATTTATGAGGCCTTACATGTCTCTTACATGTCCCCTTGCACAAGTCAAACTCAGCATTAACTCTCATTTTCAAATTTGAAATTCCCCCCTCTTGGGCACATTTCCCAAATCTTGCACACTCCTCATCCTCCCACAAGTTGACAAGTGGCCTTATCTTATTGGCTTGTTTTTAGTCCCACATTGCTCTCTCATCAGCATTCTTTCAACTTGAGAATCTACAAATAGAGACTTCATCCTTGATCAAATCCTCCACAATTTCATTTGCAAAGCTTATGCAAAGTCATTCTTCATTGGAGAACTAATTTTGTCCACTCCATATCTTAGCATTCCATATCAGGTTCAAATCATTTTTATCATGGAGCTTAAGCAAGGATTGGGAAAGGGCTTCTTTCCACATCAAAGAAGCACCAATCCACTATGAGATAAGTATACTTCATGTTTTCATATGCTTGTTTGCTTGGTTTTGTTGCTTATTTCATTTTCATTTGGAACTATTGATGTATCATTTCATAGGGATGTTCTTATTTTGTTTTGTTTTAAATGGAATACTAAGGTGTGTGTCTGAGCAAATGCAGATTTTGACATCCACAATTAGTAGCAGAGATAGTGTGACAACAAGCCCTAGAGGTATAACTTTCCATAGCAATAGCAGAGAGAGATACCGCTCGACAGGAGCAAGATGGTTTCAAAGCAGAGTGAGACATAAAGATTGGTTATCATCTTGTGGCTGAGACATAGTTATGGGGTGTTATTGTTGATAGGGATAGTCTAGGGATAGAGCGAGACAGTATATGAGTTGAGCGAGATCGGCTATTATAGATGTTTACATACTATCAAACCTTGTATGATGCTATTATTACTAGGGTTGCTCGACATCCATGGTTTGGAGAACCTAGTGCTACAGGAGGTTAATATGGTGCTTAGTTAGGCGGAAATTCTATCTGACAACTAGATCTAGATGGTGTTATGCACCTTGATCTATAGAGTTCTCTTATTTTTGTTGGGAAATGTTATATTTATACTTGATCATCATGTTGTTTATTGCTCAGAGACATATTGCAGACATGATTTTTTGTATATATATATTCATTGGTCTAGTCGAGGCCTTGCATATATATGTATTATTTTGTATTATCTTATCACACTTATTTCATGATGATGGTGAACCATGGCATTCTCCCTTTTTTATGATGACATATATGAGATATACCTTCTTCAATTCAACTCATGATGTGTTTATGTGATGATCATAGACAACTATGTATGATGACATGTATGTTTATGTATGTTTTTTGTGCTTTTCTAATGTATGCATATGACGTGGATGGATGGATCATATATTGTTTCATATGATGTTTTGTTATGGCTGATCAATATATTGTTTTCGATATATGATGTTTATGTGGTGTTTGACATATGATGGATATATGTCATTTATTCATGATACATGACATTTTTATTGTTCTATTATCATCATGATATGTATTGATGACATTGTGGATGCAGGATGGATATGGTACTAATGCATTTGTGATGCAAGATTGATGTTAGTTAGAATAAATATTTGATGATGGATAGAAATTTGATGTTGTTAGTTGTTGATGAGTATTGCTTTTTCTTTTCTTGGATGCTTCACAGTTTGAACAATCTTGTTTGATGTAGCAAATAGATATGATACACCAAGTTATTAATGACCAAGGTGACTTTGTATCCATTGCACAGAATTTGAATCTACAAACAAAGAGTATCTTATTCATACCAGACATATGAAAAAAAAAATTAAAGTAAATACTAGGTTGTGTTAAAAACTTTTTGGACCAGTCACACAGAGAGCTATAGAACACCTAACATGCAACTGTTTCACAAATTGCTTCAACACAACTCTTATACTGTCAATAAAGCAAGTATTTTCCATGGTAGTATTACAAAAATATCTTACAAAAAACAAATTAAAATGACACTCAATTTCCCTCATTCCTTCTTCTCTAAATCCTTATGGACATCCTCGAGAGATCTTGGGAATGATTAAATAAAATAAATCATAAAAAATAAGACTAAAAAAAGGTAAAAACAAAGTTGTAGTATCACTCTCCATATTTGTTTGAGGTTTTAGAACTATTATCCATTGTTGATCATGTCTAGATTGTAGAAATGGATCTATTAAGTCATATCTCAGGATGTTGTTGGTGAATTGTCAAAAGATAGGTAATTGATACTTTGGCTTTGTTTTAGTATGTTTTGCGATCAAATATTTGTGATTTTTTGCTTGAAATTTCTCACTTTGTTTATGTTTTCTCTATTTGTTTTTTTGTTTTTTCAAAGGGTGAATGTGATGATCTATCTATTATGGGTGAATAGTTTGTATGGATTTTGATGACGGGGTTAAATGCCTTTTTTTCTGAGTTTTATGATGTTGTTTTTATTGTTTTTAGGGTACTAACCTAGGGCCTCAGAGGCTCATAAAAGATAATACTTACCTACGTTGTACACACAAAGGCTCGTAGTTCACTTGGTTTGACCTTTTTTGTTTTGCAAATATTTTTGGATTTTATATTTTTGACTATTTTTTTGGATTTTAGAATTTTTTGACTAAATTAAAATAAGGCATGATAGACACCTAAGGGGACTGACCTATGATCTCAGGAGCTATTAATCCTTTCCTACGTTGTACACATAGAGACCACATAGATTGACCAATTAAATCAAAGCATAAACTTGTTTTTGAGGTTCAAACAACATTTTTAACCTAGATTGATATTCCACTTCTATGTCTAGAGGATATGTTGTGGGAAATCTACTTGAACTAGTTGTGAGGTTCAAGCAAATTTTGATATCTTAAATTGTTTGAGTGAAGGAATAATCCAAAGTTGTTTTGTTTTTGTTGTTTTCTAGTTGTTTTTTTTTTGTTGTTGTTTAGTTGTTTTTGACCATGATAGGATGCTCAAAGATCTAATCCACAACTAGCTTCGAGAAGGTGACCCCAGTTGGAGACAAGACTACTTTCCTTAATCAATAACAAGCCATGGTTAGATATATGTTTTATTACGAAAGGAATGGATGAATTTTGTGGATAGTACCAATACATAATGATACGATCCTTATTCAAACATGGCACCTATTTGGCAAATTTTCACTATGGTACCTATTCTAGAAGCACCACAAAGTGGCTTTCACTTACAGAACGTTTTATGTCACTTTACTATTTTTCTTGCTTTTTGATTTCTTTGTATTTTTTAATCTTTATACCATTTTTTTGGATTTTTCCCTTTTTCCTGGGGTATAAGAAATTGAAAACTTGGATTGATATTTCAATTTGTTTTCTAGAGGATATGTTGCAGAAAATTTACTTGAACTAGCTATGAGGTTGAAGCAAATGTTGATATCTTAGAATTTTTTTTTAAGGAATAATCCACATTCTTTTCATCTTTCAAGGTTACCTTAGTAGTGTGTTGGTGGTACACCTTGTTTTTGGGATGTTCATTGTTTTGAAGGTTACCCTAGTGGTGTGTTAGTGGGATACCTTTTTGATGGGTCGAATTGGGAAGGGTACCATGTGGAAAACCTTGTTGTGTAGACAATTCTTAGATCACAACATAGGCTAGAAGACATAGATCAAGATTTATTTTGAAGAAAAATGTAAGTACTTTTCCCCTAGTTTCTAGCAATGTTGGTGATGGATTATCTTGTGATATGTTTGTTATCAATTAGATTTGCACCCAGTTGAACCTGAAGTTTGACAATCTATTGAAAACATGGGAATGATCCCAAGGTGTGGCTACCTTAAATGATATCAAACCTCCGGAGAAGGTTGACTTCCTAATTGGTTATCACCTATATTACTTAACCACTCTATTGTTTGGCAAGGAAAAGGGAAGAGAGAATGCATAAGCTAAAAAACTAAAAATGAAAACTAAGGAGGTGATACACCAAGCCAAACTAGGACATAAAGCTTAGATTACAAACACTTGCTTACAATGATTGAAATCAAACTTGCACAACTCACTTTTGTATGTCTTTGAATAAATTTTTTATAAGGAGTTCCTAATGCTCAAACTCTTTGGAGGAAGCTAGCTTCACAGCTAAAATCCATTTGCATCTTTGACACAGATTATAACCTACATTAACATAATTTTGCATAAAGATGTTAAACATGAGACAAAGCCATGAAGAGATGAATAATACCTCACAAATAATTTGATCAAATCAATTGAGTACACACAATAAAGAAAAGAACTAGAAGACAAACACTCCAAAAACTGATATCCAACGTTTCCACTATTATTCATGTCCAAAAATGAGTTACAAAAGTATGCCAAAATCTGTCAAAGGACTGAAAAGTCACTAAGTACAAAAATGCATAATCAGAACTTCATGTAAATGAATCAAAAAGTGACTATAAACATCTCCCAAGCAGTTGCACCAAACTAGGAGTTATAAGCTTCTTCGGTTGTATGCCTCCAAAAATCCAAAAATATAGCTCCTAAATCTCCTCCAAAAAGACTCCAAAGTGCTAAAAAAGGTCAATCTTGACCAATTCCATCATGAAGGCATGCAAAACCACCCTCTAGATGCTCTCATATACTCCAACAAGGTGAGTAAACACCCCCTATATTCCCTCCTTTTTTCAACCAACATATTCAACCAATTCTTATATGATTGCAAAAGCATCAAAAATTAATTAAATCTCATTGATTCAATCTTGAAAGAAATTCCCCCTCTCTTGTAATTATAACAGATATTAAAGTGTTTTATAATGACAACACTTTAATATTGTCTTACACTTTGCATAAAAGGAAAAAATTTGATCATATCATGAAAAGAATATGCAAAAATATTTGACCAAGTCCTTACAAATCATTAAGTAAAAGGTTACACACGGTATGCTAATATGGGGAGTATTAGTTATAAAAATGTTTTTTTTAAAAAACATAGGAAAAAAATGCCTAAGTGCTCACGAGCCATTTTAGGGAAAACAAAAACCATAAACATACATCCACAACCCCTCACTTTGATTTTTTATTCATTTCTTGTTCCACCATGCTACTTTGAGGCATCGCCATGCTTTTAGCATTTGGAGGTTTTTCCTTGTAGATCTTGAAGAAATTATTGGAGGCCGAACTAGGTGAGTCTCTCTCTATAAAAACATTGATATAATTTGTTTTATTTTCTACGTAAACAATATTGTTTTAAACTCCTTTAATGTAGAACACAATGAGAAAACTTGTTTCCTATGCATTTCTCCTAGTATTTTTATGCCATGGCTATTTTCTTGCTAGAACTCTTTATTCTTCATGGTCACGATCTCATCTTTTTGTATTGATTTTTATCACATGGTTATCTTTGTTCTCCCTGTAATGCCAAGTAATAGTGGCCAACATTTACATAATCACCTTTACCATGATATGATCGCACAAGATTATAATATGAATGATATTTCATGAGAGGATGGACAGTTGAGACAAAAACTATCTCATTCAATTGTTCCATAAGAAAATGCTACCCTGTGAATAAAAAATAATTTTCAAAATGATTCAATTCCATTGCATATTATAGGTATAATTCAAAGAATCCATGCATCTTTTCCATTCCTTTGTGAACACCACCCTTTTCACTCGAAAACCCCTACAACCTTTTATCTAACAAACCCTCTATGACTGCCAAAGGTATTTGTAAAATATTTTAAATTAAAAGGAAATTTGAAGGTTCACTTCCTTAATCTCATTTCATTGGTGTGCTTTGCATAGACCTAAGCCTTAACTATTCTTCCATACATATTGATTGAAAGAGAGACTCTTCCCATTTGCATTTATAATGTAAAGTCCAAAATTTTGTGTTGTAATATAAACCACAGATGAACACCCTGAACCTCCATCAAGCCAAAGGACTAAAGGTTTTCTCAGTTTGAGAATAGCAGCCTCAAAGAATCAATAGAACATAGGTCATCCATTTCTTTTACTGATAGTCACATAACATGTATTTCTAAGTTCTTCAAGCTTACTCGAATGAAATTGAATATCTTTATGATCCTCATCATCTTTACTTGCACATTCTTGATACTTCATGACTTTTTATTGGCTAGCAAGTGACTGTTCTAAACCTTTGTATTCATTTTATGAGTAATGTCATAGAGGCACTCTAGTCTTTGCTAATAAATGCATCTTGAAATATGTTCATTATCTATGCATGGCAGCAAGTGCCTCTCACTGTATCATACCTCTATTTAGCATTGATAATACTGATGCATATTATAACTGCCTACTTAGTTTATCAAGTTGTCCAATGGTTGTCTCCATTAACAATGCCTCTTTTCTTTTGCTTCCTCTATTTCTGTAGACATTTTTTGACCTTTCAAATCCTAGATACTAAAGAAGACTAAAAACTCTTATGCTTCCCTATCCGTATAGTAAATCAAGAAATCATTAAGTTTGTATAAAAGTTGTAGTTTCAAGAGTCAAGACTTGTCAATGTCCACATGATGCCACTACCTTGAGATACTTGTAGTAGTGACCTTCACACTTAGACTATCCTACATAATGTATGTGACTAAAAATTATTGAAAGGTGCAAGACAACTAAGAGGGGAGTGAATCAGTTGTCACCAAATTTGAATTCATATCTGCAACACTTATCAACTTCACAACCACAAAATTTTGTTATTAACTAGAAACATGAAATTAACATATCAGAAAGCAATATCAACACAGGAAACACCAGTTTTATGTGGAAAACCTGATGAGAAAAAACCACTATGATGATTAACTCAAAATATAAAGTAATAGCAATAATTGAATACAAGAAGCTCACTGCAAAGGGATCACTACCTAGATACAAAGGCTCACTTGTAGTGCCCTCTGTTTCGGTCGTCGTTGATGTTAAGTAAGTTGTTGTTGGTAATGTCATGATGATGTGGTGATTTTATTATTTAATTTAATTTTAAGGTTATGAGGTAACATTAATAATATGTTTGGATTTGATTAATAAAATTAATTTAATTATAAGGTTACGTGTTTCATTTGGAATTAAATAAATAATTAGATTCAATAATAAACGTCAATTTAATTATCGTTGGGAGTTAGTTATTTAAAATAATCAGATTAAATGAGGAAAGGTAATTATCATTTAATGATTAAATTCAATTAATAAATTTAAAAGTGATAAAATATTAAAGAGGATTAAATATTAAAATTAAACTTAAGTTTAAATAAATTACGGTAAAAATATTTATTCAATTATATTTTAATTAAAAGTTAAATATTTATGAAAATTTGTTTTAGTTAAAATTTAGAGTTAAGTGGAAGTAATTTAAAACAAAAGAAGTTATTGGTTGAAATTAAATAAATAAATATATAAAGTAATGATTAATTAAAGTGGGTAAATAAAAATTAGTTATTTTTTTTGAAAATCTTTTACGGAGGAGAAAGAGGAGTTAGGGCGGTTGAACGGAGAATTTGGTATTTTCTTTAAGAGGAGGCAAGAAAAAATTTAGGGGAATTCTACACTGACGAAGGGTTTGAAGATGCGGCAAAAGTTTTAGGCGTAATTGCTGGCTGATCCATCCTTCAACCTCAATAAATTACTGCTCTTGTCTGGAAGGGATCGAGGAAAGAGATTGGCTGTAAACAATTCAACATGGAACCCTTCCAACACAGATAATTCAATTTTTGCATATCCCCTCTGCCTGCACACGAGCATCCTACCATTACAAGGTGCACATTATAATTATTATTTTTATATATGTATAATCTAGTAAAAGCTTTATTGTATGTGCTTTTAATACCAACCCTAGTTCGTAATTGTGTAGAAACCCTAGTGATTTGTAAACTAGTGCCACCAAGTAGAACAGTTAATAAAATCAACATAAATTTATGTTTACAGAAATTGATGTCAAAACAGAAGAAAATAAAATAAAATAAATTTAAATAAAATTTGAGTAATAATGATAATAATTACCATCCATTGAGAGTCATAGTTAAGTTGTGATATCAAGAAAATAAAATTAACTTAACAAGTTAAAGATTAATCTAATTTTAACCTATAAAGATTTATTGTTTTAATAAATCTAATATTATTTCTCCTGCGCATAAGTCACGTATTTGCAATCTCCCCAAAACTATAGGCAAAATTATCACAGCTGCAACGTTGGACTTGCAAAAGTGTAGTAAATTAAATAGTTCCTCTGAAACCCTTGGCAGCCTGTCACTGTTACAACAATTAGAGTTGAAACATTGTCCAGAATTAAATAGCCTCTCTGATTTCTTTGTCAACCTGTCTGAGTTATGGCATTTGAATTCCCAACTGCATATATGAGTGACTTTTTATTTATTTTGAATTTATACCTTTTTGATTATTATTCTTTTATATGCGTATGGTTATATAAACAAGTATAGATACATAATTAGGTTAAAAGATTTGAGTGAAGGTAGTCTTTTATATTTAGAATTTATGAGGATATTTCAATATATAAGTAGATTTGTATGATGAGTGTTATTCAAAAGAAAATGGTTCGTATTTATATAATATGTTTATAAAACATGAATAATTTCTTTAATTGTTTTGTTTATGATTTTATCGTGGCGTAAAAGTAAAATATGAATCGAGTGTTAGAATGTTCGGTAAGATAGTGAGTTAAGTAAAAGTGTAATTTTATTTTATGGTAAGTGAAGTAATAAAAGGTGATAAAAGAATTGGGTAAATAATTAAAGTGAAAATGGTTATTTCGCTAGGTTGTTTAGTAAAATAATATTTAACAAAGGATTTTAACCGAATAAACATTATTGAATTAGGTATTTAATTTTGTTGTTGATAAATGAACTGTGTATTTAGTTAAAGTAAATCGATTTATATGGAATTATTCCTTAAGACTTTGTGATTAATGTGTTTATGTTCAGAAAATGATTTATTTATAGGAGTTAGAAAATTAGAATTATTAGGTAGTTGAGTTAGGTATTATGTTATTGAGTAGGTTAGTTAAGTGATTAGAAAGAGAGTTTCCTTATGTTAATAGTTAGTATTTATTTGGGTAACTTTGGAATAATAAATATCCTCCTCTTTAATTTGAAATAAATAATTGCTTATTTTTATAGAGATTTAGTGAATTGAAGTAAATTAAGTTTAAAAGAAAATATATTAATGCATATATATAGGGTTTTAATGAAAGAATATATTTTGCCTATGTGAACTTATTGTGTAACATTGATAGATTAGTTTATTCTTACTTTGGTTAGTTCCAAGTGGAATAGTTAAATTAGAAATAGTGAAAAGTAGAGTTTTGTATGTGTTTTCTCTGCGTAAGTAAAATTAGATGATTATGGAATATAATGAAAGTATAAATATTATGTTATTAGAAGAATCAAGTTGCTTGAAGCAGAGGTAATTATAAATAAATAAAAATAAGATGAAATTTTTCTATGTGGTTATTATGTGAACATTATTTTAAATTAATATGGGAAAAGAGTATTTTGGGCCTTCTTAGATAATTTATTGTGTTAAATGTTAATGGTTTTAATTACTATCTAATGAGTCTATGAATGATAATTATTTGTCAAAACTACTATGTGAAATAATTCATTAGTAGTGTCACCTTAGGATTATAATAAAGTTGTAATTTATAGAATTTTCATCTTAGTATTACATTTTAAAGTTATAATTAGGATTCATATTAAACAGTCGATGGAGTTGGTTATCTTATAAACGATATAGTTATTTTAAATATAATTTGTAGTAAATACTCTCTTAATTAAATTAAGTGGATACCTTAAAGTAAGAACGTTGAAATAATGCCTAAATTAAAGGAATGTCTTTATGGTTATAAGGTGTGAGTGATTGTTGTTTTAAACAAAGTGTTTTGATTATTGGTTTAAGTGTTATGTAATTGTTTTAAGGTGGGTGTGATTTGTGGGATATTTATGGAGATGTCTCGATGGCCTATTCATTGTAAGTGTTTTATGATAGTGTTCTTCAAGGTTGATGTGTCTAATGGTCCTTGTATGTAATTATGTGTGTAGAATGGGAACCCGTATTATTGTTCATGATTGTTCTTATTTGTGTTTGGAAGAGTATGCTTGAGAATTAGTGTCTTGTGGCTTATAACATCAGATTATATCTTCACTTCGCAATATTGTGCTATCCTTAAATGTTGGAAATGATTGATCTTTAAACTAATGTTCTTTTTAAAATGTTTCAAGTTACTTCTTATTGAATGAATGGATATATTATTAGAATGTGTGGTTTTATGGATTCTTTCAATGTGACTTTTCCTAAGTTGATTTTTGAGTTGGAGTTTTTCTCTCATTTTATTTATGTTGCTATTCGTTGGGAACCAGTATGTGTTCTTTTGTTCTTTACCTAAGTGGCAAATTGGTTAATGTTATCTTTGTCATGATTGGTGGTTCTGCTTGAGTTGTTAATGAGTCAAATGGAAAAGCTCTTTGAATTATGGGTATTCCGAGAGGAGAAAATAGAGGTTTCCCTTGGATGTCCGATTTAGTTCGTATTGAAGTTGTTGATGTTGTTTAAGGGAGTTGTTGATCTTATTTTGATGTATTCTCTCATCATAATTGAATTGAAAATAGTTCTTCAAGGTTTTGCTTTTATTGTTGTCAGATTTTCATGGGGAAACCCTAGTGTAACTTTATGGGAATCTTCCAGAGGTTTATTTTACTATTGGTTAGTGTTCCTCCTTTTATGTGCCCTTGTTGTGGCAAGTGTTTTGGTTTCATGTTTTTGAAAGGGTTGTACGGGAATCGTTGAGATTTTGAATATGTATTTATGGCAAGATGAGTAATGCCTTGCATGCTGCTCTATTGTGATAAAATGTTCTTGTTATGTTGTACAACCCTTGGATTTGGTTTTTTATGTTTTGAGTGTCTAGAGTGGGAGTGGCTCTAAGTGGGTGGTCGGCGCACAAAGGGGCGCCAGGATAGCCCTCGTTAGAGTGAAATTAATAAGTGATAATTTAAATAATTAACTAGGGGGTGGGTAGAATCACATTAAAAAGATAATTGATGCCTCTTCCGCCTTTGAGTGCTACCACAGACTAAAGGGGATTGAGAAGGCCGTGGTTGGCATGTTCGTTGCCTTGTCTTCGCGAAGGGTAACGGATCCGCATGAGCAACCCTATGGGGCGGCGCCTTGAAATAGGTAGTCTGGATAACCATAGATGGAGGCGGCTCCTAGCGCTCGGTTTTAGTCTGGATAATTCGTCAGTAGACGGAGGCGGCGCCTTGCGTTAGTAGTAGTCTGGATAATCCATGTAAGCCATGCGATGACACTCTCCTCTAACACTCCTTATTATGTTGCTTCTTTGGAAACCCTCTGGAAGTGGTTCTTTGTCTTGAATTGATAAAACATGGTTGTTTTGAATTGATTTATGGTTTTACCCTATTTGATCTTTGGTGTATTCTTTGGTCTTGTATAAATCTTGTGGATGTTTGGGTTTTGACCTTGTACTCTTATGGTACTGTGATATGATGTTATTGTATTGTATCATTGCGTTTCTGAATTATGATATGGTTTTTAATTCAACTTGATTGAAAGTGTTTTATGATCTTCCTTTGGTTCCTTGTTTACTGGCTATTGTTTTGATTTATGTGATGAGATTTATGACTCCTGGATGTGGTTGATTATGTCATTTTAATTCCTGAGTGTTATGATACCTTGGTATGTTGTTGAGTCTTGTGGTTCCATGTTTGGATGTTCTTGGTTGAGGTCTCTTTCTTGTTAGCTCCTAGCACGGGGGGTGGGTCTTCGGACTCACATGGTCGGATGGAACGTGCCAAGCACCCCATTGCGTTCCCAGTCAAGGATCGAGAGGTGCAGATTGGTGTCGTTGCAGCGACTTCAGAGTTGTATCTGTCTTGAAGCCAGTTTTGATACTTGTATTTCTCTAACTATTTGTATCATGTTATCTTGTTGTATGGTTTCCATTCATGATTGGAAACACTTTTGTATCATTGTACTTCTTAAACATTGTACTGTAATGAAATGTTAAACTTGGTGTGGATATTGACCATGGTAGTTGTTATTTAATGTGTTAGGATGATCATGCATATGAGGTATTTGCGTATTCAGATGGTTTCTTATCATTGATCATCATGTATGTATTATATTTGTTATTGTTTACTTTATATCTTTGGATTCTATTCTTTATCGATGTTGTATGGATCTAAGTCGCGTAATGACTCTTCGTGTACCCCAAGGGATGTATGTGTTAATGAATCTATTCAATTGAAATTCTTGTTATGAATTAATGTGTATTACATGTATGTTATGTTTATTTAAAAAAAAAAATTGTGCTGTAATTATTGTGTTAATGTCCTTTGGGGTTCGCACGGCGGGGTGTTACATCACTACCTACAAAAAGGACTCACTATTCAACAGGGAGGATCACTGCCTATAGATACAAAAGATTACTGTAAATATCCACCACAATAGGTTACGCACATTCGCAGCCTTGATCAGAAGAATTAAGTAGACATCGTCAGCTCACTACTTGAATTATTCACAACCTTGATTAGAAGAATTGACTTGAGGTATATTTATTTGCAACATCTTGAATTACATTTATACCCTCTTCAACCTTAGAAACTTTCTCCAAGGTCGAATACATTTTCTTCATTTCATAAATTCAAATTAGGTTGGAAACTCAACATTCCCGCAGTGGAAAAGAATGAGAGTGGACCAAATCAATACTTAACCAAGACCCAAAACAACATCTTAGATCAATCACATGCTTCCTCAATTAAATTTTAATCCATCGTATGAAGTGTAAACACCAAGTCATCCAAACCTAATGAAAACACAAATTAACATTGAAGTACATGCTTCCCAATAAGAAGATAATACATGAACAACGTAACATGCTTCATCATGCATGAGAACACATCTCAGATAACTTCAAATACATCTGCATCATAACAACCTTTAAAGTTTGAACACTTCTCACCAGTCCATCTAGACAGTAATACTGAAACTCATCTTCCGGAGCACCAGACCACAAACATCTTTTCCAGAATAGAAGGAACGCCATTACAAAACATATTCCAAATTTGAAAGACTTGAAACGAAACAGTGGAGGAATGAGGAGAAGAAAAAATTCTCATAGTCCATAAAAAAATAGCTTTGTCAAACCAGTTCACATACCGGTGAACACAAATTTCACTCTCCATTAAATGAGAAGCTACAAACCATTAGATGCCACCAACAAAAGCCCATAAACAACCTTTCAAATCCGCACAAGCATAGGATCAACACAAAAAAAATGTGGAGCACATACTAGAGCACATTTTGAACACAAACATAACTTTGACTTCACTCTTTATTAATTTTCTCAAAAGCACTTGGTAACTCATCATATCAACATATCTACAACATCATAGAGATAGCTCCATGTACTCACATCTCAATAGCATCTCAACTATATATGCACAATCTGCAACATCTTGTACTATGTTGACATCAATGACAACACCACCAAACTTGCTCATACTTACAACAATATTCCCCTTTGTCTTTGATGGAAACACATTATGTGAAAAAACATCAAATACAACACTCTCCTTTATTTTTTAGATTAGACAACCTGCACAACATTCCTGCATTCACAATATTCTGGGAAAATACCTCTTCCTCTTCAATTGATTTTCACATGACTCTCTCACTCCCTTTTACATCAATGGAAAATATCAAAATCTCTAATCAATCCCCCTTAAGAGTGCACCCATACAACTCATACTACAACAATGAAAAATTTCTACTCCCCTTGTGGAGTAGACCTATCCATCAGTCCAAATAAGTAAAGAATATGTGGATCCACTAGACTGATGCACCTCCATGTGCACCTAGTTCAAAAGTCCAATGACCCCCAACTTATCCCTAAGATACTCAAAATTATCCTTTGGAAGAGCCTTAGTAAATATATTTGTAATTTGATCCTTTGTAGACACATACTCCAACCTGACTTCATTCTCCAACACCTTTTCTCTGAAGAAATGATATATGATAGATATATGTTTTGTTCTTGAATGCATGATCATAATATTTGTAATGTTTATAGCACTTGTATTATCACAGAAGATAGGTATAGGCTCATCACATATTACTCCAATATCCTTCAATATTTGCTTCATCCATAAAACTTGTGTACAACAATATGTTGCAACAATATACTCTACTTCTGCAGTGAATAAAGAAATTGAATCCTATTTCTTACTTAACCATGAAACCAATCTTCCACCAAGAAAGAAAGTACCTCTACTAGTACTCTTTTTTCCATCCACTGGTACTCTTCCAATCATCCACACAACCAACCCAATCTACATCAGTGTCAGAATTTAAGGTGAAATTAGTATCCTTAGGATACCAAGAGCCATAATTTGAAGTTCCTTTAAGATATCTGAATATCCTCTTCATAGATGTACCATGTGCTTCTTCAGGTTTTTCTTGAAATCTGGCAACTAAACATACTACATGCATGATATCTAGTCTAGTAGCAATAAGATACAACAATCCACCAATCATAGATCTGTACTTGCTTTGATCAGCTTTAGAAGATTCATCATCTTTATTCATCTTACATCTCATCACCATAGGAGTACTAACCAGTTTGGAGTCATCCATTCCAAACTTCTTTAACAACTCTTTGACATATTTCGATTGTGAAATGAATATCCCTTTATCAATTTCATTTACTTGAAGACCAAGAAAGAAATTCAACTCACCAATCATAGACATTTCAAATTCTTTTTATGTTTCCTCTATAAATCTCTTACACATACCTTCATTTCCTTCAAATATGATATCATCAACATATACCACCACTATCAACATTCTATTTCCTTCCATTTTTAAATAAATATTATTGTCTAAAGAGCCCTTATTAAACTTTTTTGTGTCAAATATCTATCTAATTGAGCATACCATGCTCTGGGAGCTTGTTTCAATCCATACAATTCCTTGTTCAACTTACAAACCATATCTGGTTCATTTGATAATTTAAATCCTTCAAGTTGTTCCATGTATACTTCTTCCAATTCTCAATTTAGAACTACAAAATTGACATCCATCTAATATACCTTGAAATCCTTGTGGGCAGAAAATGCCAAAAACATCCTAATAGCTTCCATTCTTTCCACTAGGGAAAATGTCTCTTCAAATTCTATTCCTTCAACTTGTGAGTATCCCTTACATACAATTCTTGCTTTGTTTCTTACAACTTCACCATTTTCATTCAACTTATTCATGAACACCCACTTCGAACCAATTGCATTCTTATTCATAGGTCTAGGAACTAGTTCCCATGTCTGATTCTTCTCTATTTGTTGTAACTCTTCTTTCATAGCTCTAACCCAACTCTCATCTTCACATGCTTCACATACAAACATAGGTTCTATTTTAGAAAGTAAACATAGATTTACCTTAGTTGTAGCTTTACTTCTTGTCTTCACACCTTCACTCATATCTCCAATTATCTGTTCCTCTTGATTATTCTTTTGGACATACTTAGGAGTCTTAGCAGTAGGTTCTGGGGTTTCTTCTTCTCTTCACTTTGTTCTTCTTCTTCCTCCTTATTCTCTTCAAGTACTAATCCACAAATAGGATCATCCAGTTCAACTTCACTTATCTCAATAGGTTTGTGCATATCCTTATCAATCTTCACATTAGAACTCTCAACAATCTTCCTCAATATTTTATTAAAGCTTTTATATGCTTTATTGCTAGTTGAGTATCCAAGGAAAATCCCTTCATCACATCTAGTATCAAACTTCCCAAGATTCCCATCATCTTTTTTAATGTAACATCTACTTCCAAATATCTTAAAGTACTTCACAGTAGGATCCTTACCAATCTATAACTCATAAGGAGTTTTTTTTTTGTTTCCTTTGATTTGAACTATGTTAAGAACATAAACAATAGTGTGTATTTCCTCTCTTTGGTACACATCAGGTACATTTTCTTCTTTCTTCATTGTTCGTGCAACTTCCTATATAGTCCAATTCTTTATCTCAACAACTCCATTCTACTAAGGAGTTATAGGAGCAAAAAAATGTCTCTTTATGCCATGCTCTTCATAGAATGCATTAAAATCATTAGAAGTGAATTCTCCACCTCTATAGATCTCAAAAATTTGACTCTCAGGTTCACTTCATTCTCTACTCTTTCCTTGAACACTTTAAACATATCCAGAGCCTAAGTCTTTTCTCTAAGAAAAGCAACCCATGTCATTCAAGAATAATCATCAATAAGGAACATGAAATACCTATCACTATTTAGGATTCTTTTCCTAGTAGGACCACAGAGGTCTGTATGAATTAATTCAAGCATTCCATTAGTTGACTACTCTTTTCCTTTAAAACTACGTCTTATATGTTTCCCCAACTGACAACTCTTGCAAATAGTATTAGTGGGCTTTCTGATTTTAGGAAAATCTCAAACAAAATCTCTTGAACTAATCCTAACCGACTTATCAAAGTTTACATGTCCTATTCTCCAGTGCCACAGCCAACTTTCATTAACTTGAGATACAAGGAACTAACCATCAACACTCTTAAGCTGATAGATTCTTCCATAAGTTCTCCTTCCTGCAACAACCATAGTTCCAGACCCTTTTTTGATCTCATAGGTATTATCTTGAAACACAAGTTTGAAACCTTTGCTACACATTTTTCCAACACTAAAAAGGTTATGCCTTAATACCTTTACATAATATACATCATCAGTGTTGTGTATTCCATCAAAACTAATTGTACCTTTCCCAACAATCTTTGCTCTTGAATCATCACCAAACATGACCAAACCACCATCATACTTTTCAAGTTTAGTGAACTTACTTTTATCTATGGTCATGTGATTAGAACATCCACTATCAATCACCCAATAGTCTTCATCATGTCTAGCCTGAAAGGTAGTAACCAACGTACCTTCCATCTCATCCTTCTTGTTCTCTGAATCACTTCCTCTTGCACATCTTCCATAGTTAGCAGACATAGATTTATTCTCTAAGGCTAAGAACAAGCATTCACTATCATCACCCTCATAATTAGACTCATCATCAGAGATACCAGCTTCTTCTCTAACATAATACAACTTCTTGAACTTCTTATCCTTTCTATCTTTATTATCTCTATTCTTCTTATGCATAGCTCTATTCGGACATCTTGAAGCATAATGACCAATATTACCAAAACTGAAAAATTTAAAGGGAAACATACCTTTATAATTACCAGTACCTTTCTTCAACTTCCTTGTAAATTTTTCTTCCAACTCATCCGAGCCATCACTATCTGGATCATATTTAGTCTTTCTTTCTTTAAATGTTGATTATATCTTCTCCTCTTTCTTTCCAAACTTTCTCATCTCAAATACAATCAAGGTGCCAAATAGCTATTCTTTAGTAAACTTCTTAGGATCATACACTTCTTCAATAGCTAGAACCTTATCACTATAACTCTCTAGAAGGGTCATCAAGATCTTCTTCATCACATCTTCATCAATCAAAGTGCCTCCTTGAATTTTCACATCATTCATTGCAATATCAACTCTCTGGAAATAGCTCGTAATATCTTCACCTTCTTCCATTTTCAAATTCTCATATCTTCACTTTGCTACTAGCTTCTTTGACAATTTCACTCTATCATTTCCTTCAAAAATATCTTTCATCTTCTTACACACTTTATAAGAAGTTCCCAAAGAAATAACTTTAGTTCGCTTAGTCTTAGATAAAGCATTGTAGATCACATACCTCACTTTTTCATTCTCCTCATAAATAGAAATCTCATTTGTAATAGAAGGACCACTCATCGAAGCAACATACTTTGTCTCAACCCTTCCAGGTCTTGTAACAAAGAGAGATAATGTAACCTCTCATCTGCACTTTCTAGTCACTATAATCAGATCCATTGAACATAGGGATCACCAACCTATGTGCCATTAGATCTACCTTAAGAGGTTAATCTCTTCACCAAGGAACCAAAGCTCTAATACCAATTGTTGAAAGGTGCAAGACAACTGAGAGGGGTAGTGAATCAGTTGTCACCAATTTCAAATTTAAATCTCAAACACTTATCAACTGCACAATTTTGTTATTAAGTAAAAACATGAAATGCAGATAACAAAAAGCAATATCAACACAAGAAACACCAAATTTACATGGAAAACCCAATGAGGAAAAAACCACGGTCAGGATTAACTCACAATATAAAGTCATAGTTGTAAGCATAAAATAAGTAAAATAACTGAAAAAAATTCTTAATAAGACATTATATCAAAGATTCAACAATATTTAAATTAATTTAAAACAAAAATCTTTTGAAAGCGTCCTATTGTTCCCTATCTCTAAACATTTATTAAGTCACTGGGCTCTTAGATTTGGTAAGTATTGTGACTGTTAAAATGCCAATCTAGAGAATGAGATGCTGCTAAATACAATAATCTAATCCTATATGGAGATTCCTATATGATATGATGAAGCTACTGTAATCTATGATGACATAAAACTTGATGAAAGAAACTATGGTATGCAATGATGATGCTAAATGCTTGAATTCTTGATGGCTTGATTGTTATTCCTACAAAGTAAGATTGCACAAATTTGGGATCCATTTCTTGTAGCAAGAGGCTCCTTTTATAGATTTTCAAAAGGCAATTGTGACATGGCAACAAGCAAGGGTTGAGATTGATTCTGGATAAATCAACAAAGAAGAATGAATTTGGTGGAGAAGAATATGGAAAGGATAAATAATTATTCCAAATGACTTGGAAGAAAAAAGCCAAGTCTCCCATGAATGTTCCAAAATCGGTTTGGAAGGATAAAGCAAAATTGATTTTAATTGAAAGTTTCAATTTTGGAGGAATAATAGAATTATTCAATTTTGGAGAAATATTATTAAATAAATCAAACAAATGAAAAAAAATTATAATTTAATAAAGGAGATACGATAATTAAATAAAACTATGTGATATAATTTATTTAATTAAGAGGAGATAATTGAATAATTAAATAAATTAAACTATTGAAGTTGTTTATTTAATTAAGATGGAATAATTAGAAGAATGTGATTACAATAGAGGAAATAGAATAATGAACTATATAAATAAATATTTATATTTATTTAATAGTAGATGAATTTAAAGATTAATTAATCAAATAAATATATTTAATTAATTAGATTTATCCATACCATTTTTAGGTGTATACATTTTTTCCCTCTTTGAAGTGATGTGTTTACGTATTTCTTCAAAGAAAATTTTGTTGTTGTTGCTAGTATCGATGAAAATTTTCCAATATGCCCTAGACTTTCCCTAGACATTGATTTTAGTTGATAATGGATATATGCCCCCACAGGAGATAAATTGATGACTTTTTAATTTTTATGATTTTTATGATTTTGAAATTATTTTTCAATGATTTAATGATGGTTCGATGAATATTCAATGTTGAAATAATTTATCTCCTGATAAAGAATATAGAAATTTCCCCTGTGATGAATTTGAATTAAGCTCCCTTGATAAAAATAAATTAATCCCAAAAAAATCCCATCTTAAATAACCTAAAAAAGGGGTAATTTTGAAATCATTTGTGCATTTGA